>BQNB010202670.1:0-10819 GCA_026074375.1 Tanacetum coccineum
AGTTATTTCTTCGTTTAAGCTTCAATTCTTCGTGTTTTCTTCCATTTTCTTCCATGACACATCACATGAACCTACAATGACAAATATATTTTATTCTATACCATAAGTTCTTATATTTAACCAATAAATATACAAAAATCATAGATAACGCATATAAAAATATGTATAATTTGAGCGTTATCAAATCCCCCAACACTTAAACTTTGCTTGCCCTTAAGTAAACCTAAGAAAAGAAATTTAGAAAAAAGGTCCTAGGTGACAAAATAAGGGAAAATTTAAAATTAATTTTTTTGAATATATCAATATTGTTGGGTTTTTAATAAATAAGTGCAAAAGGCGCAAACACCCCCCCACACTTAAGGGTATGCTTGTCCTCAAGCAAAATAAGGAAAAATAATAAGATTTACAAAACAAACATAGAATTATGAAAAATATTTTTGGCTTTTTAATACGCGAAAGCTGAGATGTTTGACAATACCCAATGATCTTCAAGCTGTAATAACACGACTAAGCACCTCACGAATAAGGAAAAGTATAATTCACTCAAACACTCGTATGTGATGTAATACATGTTTAAAGGAAAATCACACATTGCTCAGACATAATTCGTTAAGTCACCATAGGCATGTACAAGAAATAAAACTACACCGACATGGCGTAAGCACCAGGTATAAATATCAAAAGAAGACTTTTATTAGGGTTGTAACATACAGGCTAAGGGTTAATTTGGGTGTGGATAAGACATGGGAAATAAATACTGGAATTGGTTAGTTATGGGTAATTTATTGGATTTTGGAATTTGTTTTATAATATACATGTCGACAAGTCCAAGAAACCCATGTTGCTACTTACGACAATTCACAACTCGTGAGGTTATCAAATATATCAACATCTCTCGATCACAATCAAACCATATAGTTGGCAACCAACTCATAAACTCTTATTCATACTTATTTTTTCAATTTGCTTTTTTATACACTTTTTTTGATCACTTTTTTTCTTTTTTTAACTCACAACTATCAATTCCCCCACACTTGAGATAAGAATTCACCACAAAAAATATAAAATACGAAGTTTGCAACTTTCGTCTTCATTAAAATGGCATAACACTTATAACAAAGTGCGAACAAACCATAAGCAAAAATCAACCAATCATACCGAGCAACTAGCAACCAACCATTAGGACTTTCGACAAGGGTAAGTCTAGGCTAAAGGTTATATATTTTTGTATTTTTATTGGATGAGAAAAATGAATAGAATGGCTCTACGGCTAAACTAGGGGTATCTAGCACTAAAGATGAGTGCTAACAAACATGTTTTATTTGGGTGGTTAGCTAATCAGTGTAATTAGCTAAAAGAATATTATGTTAAATAGAAAGGCTATTTGGTTTAATCCTAAGTTGCCTCTTTATCACTTAAAAATATATATATCACACGAACGTGATCTCACTGTGGTCTCATAATGATTGTCAAGCACAAGTTCTAGAATCAATAAATCACCGGCACACTCATATAATTTTTAAACCGATATCAATGCTCTAGAAAAGGCGACAAACTACAAATACACAGCCGTAACGACGAATGAGACACTTGCAATTGCATTCAAACCTTAACTCGAGAAAGCTAAAGGCAAAAATTATCTTAGGTATCAAAGATGGATACCTCAATTCCTTAAGATCTAAACCTTACATTTTTTGGGTGATTAGTATAAATGCGCAAGTAATGTCATTGATCACGAGTCAGATTTGCTCTATCAATCGGGGCAGATCTTTGATTTCAAAAACTTTATTATTATTATTATTATTATTATTATTATTATTATTATTATTATTATTATTATTATTATTATTATTATATTGTTTAAAGACAAACACATATCAATCACGTAATTATTATATAAGGTTTAAAACAATTAATTTGCAAAACTAATTTTTTACTATTATTTTATTATTATTATTTTTTGGTAGAACAGAAGTCCGACTCACTTAAAAGAAAGTGCGGCGTACATCGAGTCTATTTTTTTTATTATTTTTCAAAAATTCAAAATACAATGGCGATAAATATTCAACAAAAGTGCGCCACACACAAACATATGTGCGGCGGTTTTATTATGATAGAAGACATATTTTTAGATTTTTTTACTTATTATTTAATACCACAAATACAAACACAGGCAAACACAAACAAACCAACTAAACAAAAGGAAATGCAAAACTCTTTTTTTAGATTTTATAATTTTGACAAAAAATTTTTTACACGCGAGCAAACACACACAAACAAGCAAGTAGCAAGAACAAATAAAAAACACATTACAAATACTCACAGTTAATAAAACAAAAAGAAATTGCACCTGATTATTATTTTTATGCAAAACTGATTTTTTTTATATGCAGGAGCAAAGTGCGGCGCACAATGTTGTTGTGCGACATACTTTCTGCAAAAAAATTTCAAAAATTTTATTTTCACAGATGCAATGCAAGAGAGACTATCAAACAAAACAAATAAACTAACAAAACACATGTTTTATTATATGAACAAGAACATGTCTATAATCAAAATGAGCAAGAACAAAATCGAAAACAATTTAGAAATAAAAATATTTTTGGTTTTATTTGAATGACAACTAAACATTCATAAAATTACAAGGCGTATAATCAGATAAAATGGGGTTTCAAACGATCACATACCTGAGACTAGAAATTTGGGGGTTTGTTTGGGTTTTGGTTTTGGCTTCAAATCAGCAACTGCTGGTGAAAATTCTATAGAAAGTGCGGCGTACTTGTGAAAAGTGTGACGTACTTTCTGGGTTTTCAGAAAAACCGGCGCACAAATTGTATGTGCGGCGCACTTCCTAAAGAAAAATGATTTTTTGGTTCAGTTTTGTAGAAAAATGTACTGCGAGTTTATAAATTTTGATTTGTAAAACAATACGGTGATTTTGGTGTGAAACCGGCACACTTCGGGTATAAACCTGCAAAATAACAAACGATAACAGGGGAAGTACGACACACTTCATCAGAAGTGTGGCGTACTTGCAGTAACAAAAGAAAGTGTTTTAGAGATTTCAAGAATTACGAACACGAAACACACGTACGATGCACAAGAACAAGAAAACAATCTTTAAACAACTAAACAAATCTCCGACAACGGCGCCAAAAACTTGAGGTGTGTTTTTACAAGCTTTAAATTTATAATAACTAGAAATACCAAACGAACAACTAAAAACACAATATTTGGGCAAGTATACCCTATCGAGTGTAATATAGTCTAAGGTAAGTCCAGGTCGATCCACGAGATTTGTAGCAATTCACAGATTGTTTATCAAGTAACAAATCTAAATGATTTTCAAGATCAAATAACCAAAACATGTATATAAAGCAAGCAAGGAACAAGGCATGATTTGCATAACATAATAGATAGAGATAGAGCAAGACTTTATATAAACAAAGCATACCAGTCATATATGATGGGTAATCATAATAGCAAGCATATCTACCAATGATAACATAGAATCCTTTCGGCCAATATACTACATCATCACGAGTGCATTAGGAATGGTTTATATCAAATGTGCATACATATGAAATCTTCCCAACCCAGTTGGTCAACATAAGGAAGGGTCTTAAACATCATTCTACTTGGGTTGTTTATCAATTTATCACACAATTCTCACAAGTATGATATTGATTCATGTGGCCAACACGATTCAAAATACATCAAGACAATTAATCCTTTTGGCCTATTTTAATTGCAATGATATACCAATAGATAAACAATGATCCAAGTAAAGATAACATCAAATTCATAAACATATATATTCATAAGTCATAGCAAAATCATCCAAATATCATATCATGTTTCACATATAAGAATAAAGTACCAAAACTAATGAAGAACACTACATCATAACCAAACCAATAACCAATTGCTCCTACAAACAACCAACATCCAAACCTACTAGAATAACCCACAGGGCTATCACAACCCCCTCGAAATCAAGAAACAAGTCACCAAATGATGTGTTTGGTAACAGGTTCAATATAGTAAAGGAATTAGGGATTTGGTGTGAATCGTCTAACCCTTATGGTATAATGTGTTTAGATTCTGGAAATAAGGTGTTTGAGGTCTATAAATGGTGGTAAATCAGTGGTGGAGAGTGGTGGTAGCATGTTACTAAGTGGCGGATTAAAGGGGTGTTTGGATCATTTGATCCTAAGATCCTCACCACTCCTTCCTCCTCTCCAAAGTGGTTTAGAGATTGTGCGTGTAAGGTATGAGAGATATATGATGAGATGTGTGTAATAGGATACTTGAAATGGTGTGATTTTTGTCCCTATTTATAAGTTAAGGAAGGTACAAAGTGCGACGCACAAAATAACTTGTGCGGCGCACTTTGGTTAAGTCGGTGGGAAAATCATAAATGCTGCTTGGATGTACAACACACAAAATACATTGTGCAGCGTACTTGGTGAGTTAATGCAATCTTCATTTAATAGTCTTTAATTCTTGGACTTGATAGGAAGTGCGTCATACTTATGGTTTTTTCAGCTTTGGTCCTTTATTTTCTTCTAACTTGCTTGCCAATGAATATAAACACTTGAACTTTATTCATTTTAAGCTCGAGATGTCTTCAAGTGAACCCTAAAATAGAGTTCGTATGACTGAGTTATGGCTAAAATAGTGAACAAGTGTCGGGAGATCATTATCTTCAGTTATTTCTTCGTTTAAGCTTTAATTCTTTGTGTTTTCTTCTATTTTCTTCCACGAGACATCACATGAACCTACAATGACAAATATATTCTATTCTATACCAAAAGTTCTTATATTTAACCAATAAATATAAATAAAAGCATAGATAACACATATAAAAATAGAGTGTTGATATATATGCCTACAAATAAGACCTAAAGTTATGCCTACTCCACACATTTCTTGCCAAGTGTCCTACACTTTTTCTCTCTCATCATTCTTCACCAATCAATTTTTTAAATCAACCAATCACATGTTTAGGTCTAACTTTAGGTTTAAATTTTAGGCATACATTTCATTTTCTATAAAAATATTTATAATTTGAGCATTATCAATGATATACTAATTTATAGTGCCACATTGGAAGAATACTTGCAGCATCTTCCTGGTTTTGCAAGCAATGAAAGGGAACTCCTTGTATGCTAAAATAAGTAAGTGTATTTTTGTCACTAAACAAGTGGACTACCTTGGTCATATCATTTATAGAGAGGGGGTTTCAACAAACCCTTTTAAGATTAAAGCTATGCAAAAATGGCCAACACCAGCTAATGTGCAATAATTAAGGGGATTCCTTAGACTAACTGGTTACTACAGGAGGTTCATTAGGAATTATGCAATTATCAGCAAACCTTTAACTATTGTATTAAAGAAAAACTCAATTTCTTGGAATGCTAATGCTTAGGCAACTATTGAAGAACTTAAAGAAGCTATGATGCAAGCTCCAGTCTTGGTTCTCCTTGATTTCAATCAAACCTTTACACTGGAAACTGATGCTTTCGGTATGGGAATTGGGGTAGTCTTACAATAAAGTGGTCATCCTATAGCTTACCTCAACAAATCCCTATCTCCCAAACACCAAGCCTTGTCTACCTATAAGAAAGAATTCTATGCAGTTTTGATGGATTTGTAACTATGGAAGGGGTACCTTTTAGATATGCATTTTAAGATAAAAACATACCACTTCAGCATGAAATATCTCTTAGACAAAAAATTGAGCACACCTTTTAGGCTAAATGGCTTCCAAAGTTTATGGGCTATGATTATAAATATCTTATAAGAAAGGGAGTGAAAACACTTTTACTCTATCATGGATCTCTAATGGTACTGAGTTATGTTCTATTATTGTGAGTTCAGTTACTAGTGATCTATTGCAGCAAATTCAGAACAGTTTTGCCACAGATGTGGATATTTAACTGTTGATTAAGAAAATTAAAGAAAAAACCTACACTGGTAGTAAGTACACTTGGAAAAATGAGGAACTCAAGAGGAAAGACAAATTGGTTATTAGGAATGATGTTTAACTAAAGTAAAAATTGTTGACATACTTTCACTGTGATCCAATTGGGGGCATTTTGGTGTACAAGTCACAACAAAGAAGATGGGAAATGTCTTGCACTGAAAGGGTATGTACAAATTAACCAAGAAGTTTGTTGCTAAGTGAGATGTTTTTCAGAGAAACAAATCAAACCTAACAACTTACCTTGGATTGTTACAGCCTCTACCAGTCCATACTAAGATTTGGACTGATATATCCATGGATTTCATTAAAGCTTTTCCACCTCCTCAAGGAAAGACAATGTTGTTTATGGTGGTTGATAGGCTCAGTAAATATGCCCATTTTGTTCCTTTGAGTCATCCATTCACTGCAAGTCAAGTACCCCAGGTGTTCTTGGATGATGTCTATAAGTTACATGGTATGTTAAACACCATTGTTAGTGACATAGACAAAATATTTATTAGTTGGTTCTGACAGTCCTTGTTTAAAGTGATAAAGGTTTAATTGAATTTTTCTACTGCCTATCATCCATAATCAGATGGCCAGACAAAAATAATTAACAAGTGTGTGGAATGTTTTATGAGGTGCATAACTGGTAAAAAGCCAAAGGAATAGGTCAAATAGGTTGTTTTGGCAAAATATTGGTACAACACCATTTTTCACAGCTCTGCTCACACTACCCCTTTTGAGATAGTATATGGTCAAGCACCTAATGTTCATTTACCTTACCTAGTTGGTACTAGTGTAGTGAAAGATGTGGATAGAACTATGCATGCAAGGGAACAAGCTATAGCTATGTTCCAGTTTCATTTGAAAAGATCTCAAAAAGGATGAAGAACATGGCTGACAAGCACATAAGTGATAGAAATTTTGAAGTAGGAATGAAGGTGTAATTATAATTGCAGCCCTATAGCCAAGCCAAAATGAGGCAACAAACACATCATAAGTTTTTAGCTAAATTCTATAGGCCATATCTTATCATTGCAAAGGTTGGAGAAGTAGCCTACAAGTTGCAGTTTCTTGATACTAGTCAAATCCATTATGTTTTCCATGTTTCTCAATTAAAGTTGTGTAAAGGAACTAATCATCAAGTTGAAGTTTTGCC
Source organism: Tanacetum coccineum (assembly GCA_026074375.1). Lineage (NCBI taxonomy): Eukaryota > Viridiplantae > Streptophyta > Magnoliopsida > Asterales > Asteraceae > Tanacetum > Tanacetum coccineum. The sequence continues at coordinate 7,131 of BQNB010202670.1, forward strand.
TCAGTGTGGTCTCGATAGGGTGCTCAGTGTGGAACCAAAAGCTATTATCAGAAGAAGGTTGGGTGATGACATCAAATAATGTCACTTTTATAGCATCATTTATCCCATGTTTCTTACCCATTTGTATAATTATTGCACAAATTGGTACTTAATTGTTTATATTTGATTTTTACAGTAATTATGAAGTAATTGGTGAAGTTATGCTAAAAGGCACGCATTTTAGAGATTAAACAAAGAAATATGAAGATTACTGTTCTGAAAACCTATACGCTGTATCCATCAAGGAAGATATGACGTAGCTGTGCCTGCACTTCACTAGAAACCACAAAGAATTGAAGAGCAATATGTCGTATCCAGAAGACTCTATACGCTGTATCCAAGATCGAGGATTGGAAGATTCTGGAAGATATTAAACGTAATCCCTACTCCAAGAGACCCCCAATACGCCGTATCGGCCTGCGTATCGACCAAAATCCAGACCCTATAAATACAAACCCTAAATACGAATTTTAGGCATGCAATGGCAGCCATCAGTAGCTAATTCATAATTTAACCACCAAGTTTGATTTTAAGAAGAGGAAAGAAGCCAAGAAGGTCTAGATACGAGCTTCAATCAAAAGGGGAATCCTTGTATTCATATATATTCTAATTATCATTCTATTTTTAGTATCATTCATTTAACTCGGTTAGGTTACCTTGGTTGTTCTTTTATTATGTTTGTATTCGATACAATGGTTATTGGCTAAAACCTTTAGGTATTAGCCATGTTTATGATAATTTAATGTTTGGTTTTTTTATCTAGATTGCTTAATTTATTGTTGTTGGTTGATTATGTTTATCAATTTATACTTGTTTACGTGCTTAAGTATGCGACCTATCATTCAACTAGATCTAGGAATGCAAAACACAGAGCTAGCTAGATACCGGGATAACTCTATATATCCGCAATTTATATATCTAGAATCATAGGATCACAAATAATAACCTATCCTTGCTATTGGTTTAGTGAACAAGTTGGACTGGCAGGTGACCTGGGATCAACAAATGAAGTTCCGATTCCCTTTGTAAGGACCCGAACAGTGGGCTACTAGTATATAAAGAGCCATTAAGCAGTAAGTTAGTAAAGTCTCATTGAGCTAGGGTTTAATAAGATCACCATTATTGATCTACTAAGATAGATTATAATCAACATAGATTGATTTTTGCGGATGCGTTTAATTGTGACAGAATTTGCGTGTCTAGGTTTTAGGAAAAAGTACTGCCTAAATCTAAGAATGATATATCCCTTCGAGATAAGATAATCATTGCACTAATAAGTAAACATGCATTATATTTGATTATTCATGGTTATTACGTTTTCTTTATAATAGGCTTGACCGCTCTTGTATCTTCTGATTATTAGCTTGTGTGAGTTATCATGACCAAAGTAGATATAGGTTACCACCAAAACCCGTGCCAGTCTCTCAGACTGAAAACCCCCATTCACATTAGAATTAGGACTAACTTTAAATTAACTTAGATTAGAACTAACGTAGATAATTAAAATACTGATAGATTTAAGAATTAACGCTCTCGTTGTTAGTGATCGACACTCTACTTACCAACGAACCTACAACTGATCGGGTACATTGCCCGTTAGTGTTTGTTAATAGGTAATTCGACTAAATATAAATGAAAATTTTGATAATAAATATTAACTACGCATAACGACACATCATGTTTTTAGCGCCGCTGCCGGGGAGTGAAGTTGTTTACTTTTTATTTTTATTAGTATTTTAGTTCTAACTTTAAATGAATCTAGATTTAGTGTAGTTTAATTTAGTTTAATTTTTTATTTTTGAGTCTTAGTGTCGGATTGTCCATTTCAACTGAAAGTTTTTTTAATTTTGTTTATGTGTTTGTTTTACTTTTCTGTTTTATTTTTGTTTTTTGTACACTGTTCTGGTCGAATTATCGATACGACATATTCACCAGTTGAATACGGCGTATCAACTTTTCCTGTTAATACAGCGTATTCCATTCAACCAGTCAATACGGCGTATTCAGTCATATGAATACGGCATATCAACTATCTGATACAGTAGCAGACTCAAATTTTTCGTATTCTATTTTCGTGTTTAGTTTTCTGTATTTACCTTCTTGGAACAAATCCTACTGATAGTTTGACCTTGGTTTCAGGCAGTGCTGATCGCGAAGGAGTAATTGAAAAAGTAGTCACGAAAACCATGGCGGACCGACTTTGGAAGAATATGTTAATAAAACTCGAGGAGATTATTACTCGGGTATTACTAAGACAATGATTAACGGGAAAACTACATATGAGTTGAAAGAGAAATTCCTTGATGATTTACAGAATAATGCTTTCAGTGGAACAAATGGAGAAGACGTGGTCGAGCGCATTGAAAATTTCCTTAAGACTGTTGATCCACTCGATTTGCCCAACGTAAGTTATGAACGACTAAGGCTTGCTGTTTTCCCCATCTCACTAACTGGAGATACAAGTGAATGGTTAATGAATGAACCTCAAAGCTCAGTTACTACTTGGGTAGATCTTATGGAATTGTTTTTTGGAAAATACTACCCGCCTTCTCATACTGGTAAAATTGTAGGAACTAAAGCAAAGTGGGATTCAACTAACGTAGTGTTTGAAAATTAGTTGGCTTTAAAATTTACCAACCATATGATGATGGATCCATTCACCAAGAATGCTTTATGGGATTATTGGAAAAAAGGTGATGATCAAGAAGTACTTACTGATGAGGTATTTTCTGATCTCGAAGAAACTTACAAAGATGGGGAACACGAAATTGTTTAAATATTTAGTCAATTATCTTCTTACAATTGATACGGATTTATTTACTCATGATATTCACGGAGCCAAGACTTATCAAGAATACAAAAATGAATGGTTCTATAAACTGAATAATGATGTGCCATGGGATCCTGAAGAACCATGGTTGGAAAATGGAGTACCATATGGGTTAATTGATCATATATGCGAGCCGTTTCATTTTAAGAATGTGAAGACTAAATGGCCCACTTGTAGTTTGAACGAAGATGGATTCTGCAATGGAGGAGAATTACCGAGGATGGTTCGAGTTGGTTACATGACCTACTTCCAATATTACAAATGGTATGATGATTTGATAGATGGCAATTTAAAGGAAGAATCTTTAAAGAAAAAAGCCATGAATGAAAGGTCATGGGGAGATGCAACTAAAGGTGTAATGAATTTTTGCGCATGATTGAAAAGATGCTTTGGAAACTTTCATGAGCTTGATTATGAGTTATTGGTAAAACTTGAAGAATATTGGCGGAAAATGAATGATCACAAATGTTCTCCGTTTACTAATTGGAGAAATCATATACGCGGGAGTTATGAGAACACCAATATTGATGCTAAGTATAACCCTTACCTAGATGTTTCTAGACCATTTAACAATCATGCAGGAAGGAATGATGAAGAAGCTATTCGAGAGGAAAGGAAGCCGAATGATCATGGCATCGACAACTTTGAAAATGACTTGGTTCGGGATAACTCACCTTATCATGCTAACAAAAAGGAGGAGCAATACGAAGAAGATAGGTGTTAGAAATCCTCGCCAATACGAAGAAGATAGGTGCGAATTGCTTGGAAATCCCCACCAAGAATTGCTTGGACCAGCAGAGAAGTATATTGCTATTAAACA
>BQNB010202674.1:0-10819 GCA_026074375.1 Tanacetum coccineum
TGTGCAAAAGGTGAGAAAATCAGTGGGGAATAGTCCAGTATTTATAGGTAATCTGGGGGGGAATCTTTGTCTGGCTGGTCCCCTTAGTTAGGGTGTCGACCCCCTTATAATTAAGGGGACCGCCCATGTATTTAAGGGGTCCGGCCAGGCCAAGACGCTCCCTTTTTTGTCTTTTCCGGGGGATGTGTTTTCTGAAACATTTCTAGCCGTTTTTAGGTAGAAAATTTAAATTCAAGATATTTATTTGAATAAAACATTTCTTTTAAATCTAAAATGTTTTGTAAAAGTTATAAAAATGCTTGTGACATTTTTATAAAAAAATGTGAGGTTAAATAAAAATTCCTTTGATCTTAAAATGCATTAAACATTTATTTATTCATACCTTTAAGTGATTAAAATTTTAAAATGAAAATTTACTACTAATTACTTGTTTACGAATAATTTTTCATTAATTGTTTTTACATTTTGTGATTATCAAAACGTAGAGAGGTCGAAAAATATTAATAACGTTTTTAGGCATTATTTCTATCAACACATTGGAGTCTAGACTTTTCAAGAGTACATTTATGGATTTCTACAAATCAAATCTCATTATATTATTTCATGCTTTTCATTGTGATGCAAACTTTGGGACAAATGATATATCAAGTTCAGTTTTAAGAAAATCAACGAGATTACTTTTCAAACGACTCATTTAGAGGTTGTTCTCTCATATCTTGTGCAATGGTATTATGAAGTAACACTCCCGGACATACTTTCCGCTGTGACCCATTTTGGGGGTGTTACAAATAGGCCGCAACAGCATCATAGAATTTCTGACGTCGTCGCTTCGTCGAATCTTCTAGGGTTTCTTTTAAGGCGGTTACGATCTGACGCCATCTAGAGTTTCTTTGACGCCATCTTTTGTATGTTCTGACGCCGTCGCAAAGGATGGCGACGCCGTCTCTAGACACTGTACGCAGATTCTTCAAAAGAGTTAGTGTAGAATCGTGGTCTTGTTCGTTTCTTCTCCAATTGAGCCCAAGTCACTTGTATTTCTTCCAAAAGCCATCTAAATGCTAAAAACACAAAAACAAACGTTTAAGTGCATAAATGGGACATAATAGCATGATTTAGGGGGTTAAATAACCCCTAAAAACGTATAAAATGACACCTCATCAATCGCCTTGAGACTTGTTGCATCGTTTTTATGTTCATCGTCGTCTTCACTATCGCTCCATGCTCCTCCAATAAAATTCTTATTCTCCTTCGGCTTTCTACACTCACTAGCAAAGTAGCCTTTTATTCCTCAATTGTAGCAAGCTCCCTTTTTCTTTGAGCTTTCACCACCTTTTTCTTCGAAGCTATTGACGCGCCCTTTACCGAACCGATTTCCGCAATTAGTAAATCGATTTCCGCGTCCGAACCGATTACCCTTGCGGAAGAACTTACGAAAGATCCTAGCCGATAAATTGAATGCCACGGCTTCTTCTTCATCAATGTCTTCGTCACTTCCTCCTTGACTATCGTTATCATCACTAGTTTGCTCTCTATTGACTTTAGCTTTAAGAGTTAGAGACTTGATATTTTCCTTAGTGGTTTTGGAAGCTACACCATCATTATCCAAGACCATTTAATAAACCTTATGATTGCCAATTAGCTCGTCAAGAGGAATAGTAGCCAAGTCTTTGGCTTCTTCAATGGCCGTTACCTTGGCTCTCCATTTTAGTGAAAGAGCACAAAGAAACTTTCTAACATGATTCTTGCTAGAGTAGTCTAGATCTAGAGATTTAAAACTAGTCACGATAGCATTTAATCGTGTGAAACCACTATCAATAGTTTCTTCATTAGAGATTGATAACTTCTCATACTCTTGAGTGAGAAGATTAATCTTGCAATTCTTGACTTGTGAATTTCCTGGTGAGTGATGATGAGTGTATGCCAAACTTCTTTGGTGGTTTTACACATAAAGAATCGCTCGTACTCTTGCGGGGTAAAGCATTGTAGATGGTCATTTTGTCTTCTTCATTCCTGCCAAGTTGTTTCTTCTCAATATCCTTGAGAAGTTCATACGGTGTTTCTTTCATCAACTTTGTTTCTTCGTCTTAAACTTCGAAGTAGAAATCGTCGTTTTAGATGACTTGCCATAAGTCAATATCTTTGGACTTAACGTAAGTCTCAAAGCAGGATTTCCAGAACAAAAGCCATTAGGTTCTAGAAAATGTAGTCTTTGCATAGAACACCCTCAACATAGTTCTCTTGAGCAATGGATCTTTACTTAACTTTTTAAAAAAATGAATTTAAGATTTCAAAATTTTTGAAAAAGAAGTTTTTAACTTAAAACGACTTCTCGGGAAGATTTTAATGCTTGAAAACTTAAGTAAGCTTCTATGATACCAATTGTAGAACCGTAGAGGAGTGGGTGAATACAGTTTTCTTGACTTCTTTGAAGTTTATAAAACTTCAAGTCTCAAAAGAGCCAGGTGGTGTATTAATCTACTTTGCAATGAGAACAATAACTAGATAGAGAAAAGAAGATAGAAGAAGAGACACCACGATATATACTAGTTTAGGAAGGGGGTTTAGTCCTTCCGTACGTCCAGTTATGAATCTACGACACAGATACTATTCCTAGTATAATCCTTATGGTGGACTACAAACCGTATTACAATTTAACTCCACCGACTTTCTACAAAGCTCGGCGCTCACATAGAAGAGTTACTACCTATGGTATTCCGCCCTCAGAATCCACCCCTAGGAACCCGTGATTCGAATTAACCTATAAACTCTAAAATCCTTCCCCTTAGAAGCTTATCAAACCCTAACTAGATCCCTAATGATCTAGGCGTGATCCCACGGATACAAGACTTCCCTTACAACTCGATTGCATAAAAAGATATATTGTTGAACCAAGTCCTAACCTAGCCTAGAGACTCGATTCTAATAGAAAGGGTATGAGAAAGAAGACCCTCGACAAAACACACAAGTATGGATTAGGTACTTATGTGGCTCTCTTGCGGAGATGTGTGTTCTTCAATAGATGATAGAGGAGAAGTTTAAGAACACTTGATGTTTAGACCTAAAGGATTAGAGAAGAGAAAAGAGAAGAAAGAATGTTTGCAAGATGTGAGGAATACAAAGGCCAAGAGGGGTATTTATAGGCCAAGAACCCAAAAATAGGAAATACACTTTGCGTATGGCGCGCTGGCCATTCGCTGACGTGTGCCCAGGGCGCCAGACACCCGAAGCCATTTTTCGAGTTCTTTGATTTTTAATTACCCGCTCTTGTTAAACCCTCAATTGTACTTCACGCTATGACTTTTCAATCATTCTTACACTCAAGATCAACCAACTCAAATAGCCCTTTGATAAAAGCATTTTGTGAAGTATTGAAAGCATTTTGCTTGTCCGATAAAGAAAAAAGAGAAAAGAATTATCAAAAAGGGGAAGTTTGGGCATTCCTCAAAGTCTAACTAGCTTAGTTGGGATCCAAATAAATATTTAAAATAGCTAGTTAGGGTACAAGAGAATATTCTTGGAATATTCTTTGCTTGGAGAGAAAGGAGATAAAGATTTTAAATTTAAATTTCAAATTCATTAACACACATGTTGGATAAGAGAAGATGAGTTGTGTGTGAGTTATCATGATGTGACATGATGTGACGAAAAGGAGCCTCTTGATCTTAGTTTGAAATGAAGGGTGAAGATGTGAAGAGTACACTTGGTTAAGTGGCAAGATCAAAGGTAGAAAAAAGGTTATGTTTATTGTGTGAGTGAGAAGTGAATGTTTGTATCAGAGGTTATGTTTATTTGAGATGAGGCATCAATCTAATGGTTGAGAAGAGAATGAGGGAGTTTGGATTGATGAGGTAGCTTGATCAAGGGTAGAGGTAAAGAAGTGTGTGTGTGTATGTAATTTTAATTAATTGAGGAAGAAGGAAAATAGTGGATATGTGGTAGAGAATGTTTTGAAAAGATATAGAAGATATTGTTGGGGAATATAGGAAGCATTAAAGGTACATACAAGTACGTAGAAGTCATGTGTAGGAGTATGAGTTGGCATTGTAGAGGATATGATTTTTGGTTTATTTGGTGAAGGTTTATGTGAATAAGGGTGTTTATGCTTGAAGAGTGTTTAGGAAGATAAGTAAGAAGGTGATGATGTTTTGGATGAAATCAAAGAGTGGGCAAAGGTGATTGTGGGATTGTTTAGGGAGAAGGTATTTGGAGTGTATGTTGAAGAGATGAAATTACTTGTTGGGTAAGAAGGGTAAACAAGTGATTAGGAGGAACGGGTAGAAGGATTTTGTAGAAGGTGTGTGGACTTGTACATGTGACGAATACATGTGAGTTTGTAAAAACAATTGTATGGAGGTGAGAAAAGTCAAAGTATAATTAACTTCCAAATACCACAAACTCAATTAGTCATTTAGACTTTAATCTGTGATAATCAACAATGGATTTGATCACTAATCATCTTGATGCAAACAAGCTAAGTGCTTTGCATCTTAAGTAAAGCATATCCCATAACTATAAAGGATGCGTTTACGCAAAGTAACCTTTGACATAGTTTGACCAATACAGGAGTAAAACCTGTTACGTGATTAGAAACAACGTAAATCTGGATTAGGGTAAAATGATTACTTTTGCTTATTTGTCTGTTGATGTGCTTTGTCGTGTGTAGGTAATTTATTATTCAAGATTTACTATTTATATTTTGCCGACTTTACCTATTAACAAACACTAACGAGCAGTGTACCCGATCAGTTGTAGGTTCGTTGGTAAGTAGGGTGTCGATCACTAAGAGCGAGTGTTAACACTTAAATCTATCAGTATTTTAGTTACCTAAGTTAGTCCTAATTAATCTTATGTTAAATCTAAGTTAAACCTAAACTAACATATAAAAGGGGGGTTTTCAGCCTAAGAGACTGACACGAGTTTTTGTTTACCTAAACTAAGATGAGGGCGATTAACACACATAAGCTGATAGACAGAATATAAAGAAGCGGTCAAGCCTAATATAAGGAAAACGTATTATCCATATTTAATCTAATAAAATGCAGGTTTTGTTTATAAGTGCAATGATTGCATATCTCGTTGGTGACATATCATTCCTAATTTTAGGCGGTACTTCTTCCTAAACCCTAAATGCGCCAATTATGCCACAATTAAACACATCTGCATAAAGCATTCATTGTTGATTATAATCTATCTTAGGAGACAATAATGGTGATCTTATCAAATCCTAGCTCAACAAGACTTAACTAACTTACTGCTTAACGACTCTTTATATACTAGTAGTCCAATGTCCAGATCTTTACCCAAGGAATCAGAATGTTATTTGTTAGTCCTAGGTCACTTGCTAGTATACCTATTCACTAAACCAAGGGCAAAGACATGTCAATATTTGTGATCCTATTACTCTAGATATATAAATTGTTGTATGTAGTTTCACCCTGGACTCTAGCTAATGCACTATTTGTATTCCTAGATCCAGTTGAATGATAAGTTAAACACATACTTAAGCACATAAACAAGTATAAATTGATAAACATAATCAACATGCAACGAATAAGCATACAATCTAAATAAACAAACCAAACATTAAATTATCATAAACATGGCTAATACCTAAAGGTATTAGCCGATAGCCATTGTAACTTTACTAATGTCATAGATGAACGATTAAAGTAAACTAAACGATAATGAAATCGAATGATACTAAAAACTGAACGTGTATTTAGAGTATATAAATTACAAGGGTTTTCATATGAATTGAAGCACTTTGCAGGACCTTCTTGGCTTTTCTTCTCTTCTGAAAATCGAACGTGGTGGTTAATGCCTCTTTTTCTTCGTATTAGGGTTCAGTAATTTATAAGGCCCGGAATTTAGTCGATACACCGTATTGAAAGGGTCAAATACGGCGTATTGTGGTAACTTGGCGTGGGCTCCACGATTATTGTATTCCGGAATATTCCATGACTTATACTTGAATACGACGTCTGGCTTCATCTGGATATGGCGTATAGATCTTTCCTTCGTGGATGCTGAGTGAAGTTTAGGGCATGGATACGCCGTATCTTCCTTGATGAATATGGCGTATGGGTTGTCAGAACAGTGCTCTTAATGATTTCTTCGTTTTAGCTCCAAAATGCGTGCTTTATGATTAACTTTCACTCTTTGCTCGATAACTACTGCAAATCATAAATATAAGCAATTAAGTACCAATTCACGCATAAATAATGTAAAACGAGAAATTAAGGTGGGATAAATGATGCTATAAAATAGACGTTATTTGATGTCATCATATGTTGAATGTATGATCATACTAGGTTTAGAAAGAAGTTTCGGCCTTGTATAGAGGCGTTAGATAAAGGTTTTAAGTTGTCATTTTATGGAAAAATAGGAGAATTCATTTTGCTCCTCTTTAAGTCTAAACCTTATTTGGAGTGTTTCCAAATAATCAAATATTATATACATACCTTTATTGAAGTTTCCACGTGTGTCGGGTAAGAGGAAAGCCACCAATTGCAAAATCCGTAAATTGGAATTCGCGTGTGGCGTGTTGGCCATGCGCTGAGGCGTGTCCAGCGCGCCAGACGTAAACGCCCGGTTTTACGGATTTTGGCTATCGTTTGTGATTTTACGTTTTGCGAATGTTTATTTGTCGTCATTAAAACATAAAAGAGATCCTAGTCAATGTTGCACCAACAGGGTGATTAACAAGTTTTTCCAAATTTCTTTTGCCGTATTACGCATAATTTTTTTCATATTCTTTCCTAGACAAAGCGTTGTAAATAACCATTTTAGCTTTGTTATTTTTCGCAAGTCTCTTTTTAAGGTCATCATTTTGTTTCTCAAAAGGGTCAACCTTATATAATTTGGTTTCCGGATTGTTTTGAATAGATTGGAAATCACCGTTAGTAATAACATGCAAAAGATCAAGATCTTTTGATTTCACATACGTTTCGAATCTATTTTTCCAATAAATAAAACTATCAATTTCGAAAAGTGGTGGTCTTTGCATAGATTGCCCTTCTAGATATTTGTCAGAATCTATAGATCGATCCAAGCTTTAAAATACAATATATTTTAAAAATCTTGAGTGGCCTTGGCTTCTGATACTAATTGTGGAAACTAGAAGGGAGTTGAATAGTTTACCCGTTAATTGGCGTATTAAAACTTTGGTTATAAAAATGTTTGATTTGAGTATATGTGGTATCAATAAACAATATTGACAACCAATATATCTAACTACAAACAATACAATCACTATACAAATATAAACAACGAGATATAGAATGAAGGTAAAGAGATTAGAGATAGACCAATCAAACCACAACACCAAGAATTATAGTGGTTCGGCTATGAAGCTCTTCTTCGCCCTACTCCACTCCCCGAGTATCCGACTCGAGATTTCACTATGTCAACAAGCTCCCTTTAGGCGAAGAAAACCGTTACACGATGCTTATCCTGATTTCTGATACTAAGCTAAATATCGAGTCGTAATCTTAGCTAGAACTAATCTACACCTTCACTAATGTATTTTAAGGCCTAATATACTAACCGGCACATAATCAACACTTCTGGATTTATACATTATCCGGATCTACACAACTATACAAGACTGAAAATATAGAAGTCAAATCTAGAAGAAGATAGAAGAAGATCATTAATCTACAATACTTCGTTTCTTGGCGAATATGAGTGTTCTTCTCTTGCACTTGATAGAAGAAGGAGGAAGAAGAGATTGGATCATTTAAAACAAGATTAAGCAAGTTAGTGATCAAAGATTCTAGAGATAGGTAGGAGGTTTTAGAGAGAGAAAGAGATCTGAAAACTATTTGCAAAGTGGTCTGAAATATGCTAGGAAATAGTGCAGTATTTACAGACAAGAAGGAGTAACGTCCACTGGGGGCGGTCCCGACGGTCCCAAATATATATGGAGGTCGTTCTACCTATCAGGTGGTCGCCCCTAGGTAGACGCTCCCTTTTTGTCTTTTAGTGGGGAAGTGATTATCTGGTCTAGAAACTTTTGTTTGGGGGGAACCAGATTTTGAATTTTAAATATTTTATTAAAACATTTCTTTAATTAAGAAAATATTTTGTATATTTTTACTTTCATAAAAATATTATATTACATTTATAAAAATATAATGTTTAAGATAAAAAAGATTTACTTTGATCACTAATCATGTTTAATGATTTGTTTATACATATCTTAAGTGATTTACGTTGAAATAGAAATTTATGACTAATAACGTGTATACGTTTATTTTTATCGTAGAATGTTTTTACATTTTGTCATCTTCAATACGTAGAGAGGTCTAAAAATATAAATAACGTTTTTAGACATTATTTGTATTAACAACTCTTACCAGCAACATTATCAACACATGTATTTGACTCACTTTGTACAACAACTACCTCATCATCGTCATCTGCAACAACACCAGACTGATCCCCATTTCCCTTTTTCTTTTTAGGCCTACTTCTTACCCTTTTTTGCTTTAGGTGTCTTTTCAACCGGTGGTTCTTTGCAACCTGTTTTGTCGTGCGCTGGCTGTAATTTTCATAAGTTATCTGAGAACCTACCCTTGATACTCTAGATGAACTACCACCCTCACCCTTTACTCTGATTCACTTCTTTCTTGTCATACCATGCATTTTTTTAGGTTTGAGTGGCAAGAAAACTAACCACATGTTCTAATGAGGCCAGAAATCAATATGTTTTAGAAATTGGTGATATGCCACATAATGCATATCTATGTCAAACCAAGCCTGGACATAATTCTATGGTATCCTGTTTAGCAAGAAGATTATCTTTGTGGCACATACACAACGTATATCTGCCACACCCTGCAACCGCTAGTCCTCTTTCTTTCATCAACTGTGAATCCTTCACTCTGTGATCCCACCTCAAATACATTTCCACGAGTAAGTATAACATGCCAAAACCTGCAACTTTTTGTTAATAATGTCAATTAAAACATTTTGATAAATGAATTCATAAACTTCATAGCTTTAAATGGAAACGTACCTTTCTTGGTCTTTAAGTTATTCCAATCTCTTTTTTATGTTGGCAAAAGCTCTAAGTTGTCATTTCTTACCTATTTCCCTCATTATGTTCTTCATCTCAAGTACTATGACTATGATAGCTTTGAACATAATTAGCAATGGCTTATTCCTAACACTTGTACAACGATTTGGGGTAACCTTACATTTATACTTTTTTTATCACTAAGTTTGTTATATCACACAATTTACTCTATGGGTTTGCCTTAATCTTGTAACCAAAGACAGTTCCAATCCACCTATAGTTGTCCAATGAACCAAAGTTAAAATTCCTGACATGTATGCAACGTCAAACACTCCACGTACTGATGGCTATAATAGGAAGATTTAAGGATATTTTAAATTTAATATGAAAATTAAAAGTTGAGTACTTATAATAATAAAAGTAGCATATTGAATGCCTTTTTATATTGTCAATCCTTAAAAGTTTTGTGGTCAGTCTTAAACTTAATTGCATAAAATTCTAATTTTTCATAATGGATTAGATTGTAAAAATCTTAATTTTCATAAATATTACTAAGTAAATTTATATCTTTGATTAATACACTATAAATCCCATATTTGTTTTAAAAAAGATCATTTATTATTATTGTTGTTATTTATCTTATGTGAGTTTCCCATTAACCTTTTGAGTTCAAATTTTAGAGAAGGCATTTGTGAGATATATTGTGAAATAGGTGGGATAAGCCATATGGTGTGAAAAAATTAACGTTCAAAAAATTATTATTATTATTATTATTATTATTATTATTATTATTATTATTATTATTATTAAACTAATTGTAATACTAAAAGCTTCGTATACGTACGGGGTATACAATATATCAGAAACACGGATATGCAAATAAATACACGATACTTTTAGTTATAGAATTAAACGTTATAAAATAAAATAAAATTTTATATTTTTAGTTATAATTCAAAAGAAAAAAATACAAAAGTAATAAATAATATAAAAATATATATACAAGCCAACATTTTTCTTAAATATTACAGTAATAATGTAAAAACTGTTAGTCGTGTATTATTCGTTATATATATATATATATATATATATATATATATATATAATGTACATTATTGTTTTTAATGAGACACACAATTTACAAAACATACATGGTATCACAGCCTAATAATCGATCCAACTAAACCCTATTTTTCAGTCGACTTTTTTTCCACAGCTTGTTTGCTCGATCCTTGGTATCGAGATTATCTCGACTTACCCTTAGTCGAGTATTGGTGCTTGTTCCAGATTATCTTATGACTTCCCCTTAGTCGTGTTTGTTACTTCGTATTACTGCTTTATCGCGTTTAATGTTGCGGTTTTTGTTTGTTGCTGCCGCATAAATAATAAGGCGTGTCGACTTAAACAATCGACTTCTTTTATTTGGTTTAGTCCACTACCGACCGGTTCATATAACTTTTACTATCACCCCTTTAAACCCTACATTATCAAAACCCTCACTCAACTAATTCATCATGACTGTCACAAATAATTCTCCGATTATCTTGCTTTCGGACAAAGTAATGACCATTACCAACCTCAACATTCTCGTTCCGGTTAAATTGGATGTTGTGAGTCCCTTAGGAATAGATCTTTGCAGCCTATTAAGGATGATAGCCAAAATGTATAAATACAGTCGACTATCTAGAAACACTGATTATGAATACTATGTGTTAATGCGGAATCTTAACACAAGTACTAAGAAAAACAATGAAGAACTAAATAATAACTTCTATTAATCTGCTTTGAATGATTACAGAT
>BQNB010202675.1:0-10819 GCA_026074375.1 Tanacetum coccineum
TGAAGACTTGTCGGTCTTCCACCGACTCGACAAGTGGAATTTCAGATCAATTTGACACCTGGTGCTGCACCTGTAGCACGAGCACCTTATCGTTTAGCTCCATCTGAAATAAAGGAATTGTCGGACCAACTCCAGGAGCTTTCTGACAAAGGCTTCATAAGACCTAGTTCCTCACCTTGGGGATCTCCGGTCTTATTTGTCAAGAAGAAGGATGGATCGTTTCGAATTTGCATCCACTACCGAGAGCTAAATAAGCTAACGGAGAAGAATCATTATCCACTCCCAAGGATCGACGATTTATTTGATCAACTACAAGGATCCAACATTTATTCTAAGATAGACTTGCGATCAGGTTATCACCAGCTTCGAGTACGTGAAGAAGATATTCCAAATACGGCATTCAAAACTCGATATGGTCGTTACGAGTTCCATGTTATGCCATTTGGTTTGACGAACGCACCAGCGGTATTTATGGATCTCATAAATCGGGTGTGCAAGCCATATTTGGATAAGTTTATGATTGTCTTTATTGACGATATGGTCTTGCTGGGTATTACTGAAGATTCATTGAAGGATTTTCAAAGATCACCAAGTCAATAACCAAGCTTACTCAGAAAGGAGTTAAGTTTGATTGGGGTGACAAGGCAGAAGCAGCGTTTTAACTGATTAAGCAGAAGTTGTGTAGTGCACCAATCTTGGATTTACGTGAAGGAAGCGGAGATTTTATCATATACTGCGATGCTTCGATCAAAGGTTTGGGCGCTGTGTTGATGAAAAGAGAGAAGGTGATTGCTTATGCATCATGCTAATTAAAAATTCATGAGAAGAACTATACGACTCATGATTTGGAACTTGGTGCAGTGGTGTTTGCTCTAAAGATTTAGAGGCACTATTCGTACGGAACCAGGTGTACGGTGTTCACTGATCACAAGAATTTACAACACATTCTTAATCAGAAAGAGTTGAACATGAGGCAACGTCGTTGGTTAGAGTTTCTTAGTGATTACAACTGTGAGATTCGTTATCACCCGGGGAAAGCAAATGTTGTTATTGATGCTTTGAGCAGGAAGGAGCAAATTAAACCATTAAAAGTTTGAGCCTTAGTTATGACTATTGGCTTGGATCTTCCTAAACAAATCCTAGAAGCTCAAATTGAAGCACAGAAACCCAAAAACATCAAGAACGAAAATGTAGGAGGTATGATCAGGAAGGATATACTAGAGGAGAAGTTGGAACCCCATGCGGATGGAACTCTATGCTTAAATGGCAGGACTTGGTTGCCCTGATATGGTGATTTGAGGACTGTGATTATGCATGAGTCCCACAAGTCAAAAATACTCTATTCATCCGAGTTCTGACAAGAACATGAAGAAGCTATATTAGTGGCCTAATGTAAAGGCCGACATTGCCACCTAAGCTAGCAAATGTTTTGACATGTACTAAGGTCAAGGCTGAACACCAAAGGCCATCGGGTTTGTTGGTGCAACCCGAGATACCTTAATGGAAGAGGGACAGTATTACCATGGATTTTGTCATGAAGCTTCCTAAGTTGTCACAAGGTTGTGATACCATTTGGATGATTATTGACCGACTTACTAAGTCTGCCATCTTTGTACCAATGAGAGAAACTAATCCGATGGAGAAACTAGCAAGAATGTACCTAAAGGAGGTAGTCACGAGGCGTGGATACCTGTCTCAATCATTTGTGAATCGCAGTTGTCCACAACCAATGTATAACCTGTTTCAATCATTTGTGATCGCGACCCGAGGTTCGCATCCAACTTCTGGAGATCACTTCAGAATGCTTTAGGTACTAATCTGGATATGAGTACTGCGTATCATCCACAAACAGACGGGCAAAGCGAGAGGACAATTCAAACTCTCGAGGATATGCTGCGTGCTTGCGTGATCGATTATCGAAAAGGTTGGGTTAACAATTTCCTTGAGTCAATATTCAGATAACAACAGTTTATCAAGCTAGCATTAAGGCCGCACCATTGAAGCACTTTTATGGTCGAAAGTGTCGTTCACCTGTTTGTTGGACCAAAGTTGGAGAAGCTCAAATCCTCGGTCCCGAACTGATTCAAGAGACAACTGAGAGAATCGTCCAAATCAAGCAAAGGATGCAAGCCGCCCGGGATCGACAGAAGAGTTACGCCGATCTGAAGCGTAAACCGATGGAATTCCAAGTCGGGGATAAAGTTATGCTTAAAGTTTCGCCTTGGAAAGGGGTCGTACGTTTTGGCAAACTGGACGTACACCCCAAGGAAAAGTGGTACCTTTACAAGGTGGTTAAGAAAGGTTTGGAGAGGTACTTACAAACTCGAGCTTCCAAAAGAGCTAAGTAGGGTTCACAATACATTTCATGTATCAAATTTGAAAAAGTGCTGTGCCGACGAACCGTTAGCCGTTCCGTTGAATGGACTTTATTTTGATGACAAGCTTCAGTTTGTTGAGGAACCCGTTGAGATTGTGGACCGTTAAGTTAAACGGTTGAAGCGAAGCTGCATTTCATTAATCAAGGTTCGATGGAACTCCAAGAGAGGTCTTAAGTTCACGTGGGAACGTGAAGACCAATTCAATAAGAAATTTAACCCCCCCCCCCCACAACCTCTTCACCAAAACTGCAACCGCGTCAAGTGCTGCATCGAAAGCTTGAGACAAGGCTTGTTTCAAACGGAAGTCTATAACAGCACTGTTATAGCAAGTCATGACGACCTTCGATAAAATCTACTAATTAATTTTAGTGTTTACGCGCTTTGCTTTGATTTCACGAATTAAGTTTAAATCGCGTAATAAAAAATGTTCGTTCAATGTAAACCGGTCCATCAAACAATTAAATGTTTACATCAAGCAAGGGTTAAGTAATTATTTTGAGAATAATTATTAACTTTGTTCATTTTATTTTTATTCTGGATACTTAAGTGTAATACGTATAGCCGATAAATTGCATTTAGGCCATACCCGGAACCACCAAAACTTTTCTACGCTTCAACAAATACCCACATTTATACCCTATACATAAAAATTACATAAATATATCATGTATATTCTCTCTATGGCCAGATATGGACCAAAGTGTGCAAGAAAATCTCATAAGAAAACACATTTCCTAGTTTTCATGGATAACCTCAACTATTAGGGAACATGTATTAAATTTCTTCAACTTGAACAAAGACCTTGACCAAGGAACCTTAAGAAACCCTCTTAATGTCCTCTTGACTATCTGTGATCTTATATATGCATACATATCAAGAGATAACACCTAGATAACACAAAACACTTGGTGAAAAAGCTACAAACACTCTCTTTTCCTCCTTACAACCCCACGGCTCAAAACAACAACAATACACAATCCATACAAAATTTTCTACAACCCATACACACCTACACACATCACTCATAAGATATTCTAAGGTATTTCCAAGCATTGGCTAAGCATTTTCAAGTATTAATCAAGTGAAAGGAAGCTAGGGTTTTTACTTGGAAAGCTAGGGTTTTTGATTGTGCAAGCTTGGATTTATCTAAAAAGTTAAGATACATTGATCATCATCAACATACACCCCATAAGTACATCAGAACCTCTTAGGTTCTTATTCAATATTTATTTTATGCATATGTTAGTTATCCTATGTATTCCTTCGGTATATCCTTCCTGATCATACCTCCTACGTCTTCATTTTTGAGATTCTCTGGTTTCCGTGCCTCTATCTGAGCTTCCAGAATTTGTATGGGGAGATTCAAACCAATAGTCATGACTAAGACTCGAACCTGTAATGTCTTATTCAGTTCTTTACGGCTTAAGGCATCGGCCACTATGTTTGCTTTCCCCTTGTGGTAACGTATTTTATAGTGGTAATTGCTAAGCAACTCTAACCAATGACGTTGCCTCATGTTCATCTCCTTTTGATCAAGAATGTGTTATAAACTCTTGTGATCTGTGAACACCATACACTTGGTTCAATACAGATAGTGTCTTTAGCTATTTAAAGCAAATACTACCACTCTAAGTTCCAAATCATGAGTCGTATAGTTCTTCTCATGAATTTTCAATTGGCATGATGCATAAGTAATCACCTTCTCCCTTTGCATCAACACAGCGCCCAAACCTTTGATCGAAGCATCACAGTATACGACAAAATCTTTGCTCCCATCAGGTAAAGCCAAAATTGGTGCACTAGACAATTTCTGCTTAATCAGTTGAAACACTGCTTCTGCCTTGTCACCCCAATCAAACTTAACTCCTTTCTGAGTAAGCTTGGTTATTGACTTGGCGATCTTTGAAAATCCTTCAATGAATCTTCAGTAATACCCAGCAAGACCTAAAAGTTGTTGAATCTTTGTTGGTGTTTTAGGAGATGCCTAATCTTTTATGGATTCGATATTGGCGGGATCCACGTGAATGCCTTGACTATCAATCACGTGGCCGAGAAATTATACCTTGGGAATCCAAAATTCGCATTTAGAGAATTTAGCGTACAACTCATCTTTCTTAAGCAATTCCAGAATTGCCTTAAGATGTTCTTCATGTTCCTTCTTGTTCCTTAAATAGATAAGGATATCGTCAATAAAGACAATCATAAACTTATCCAAATATGGCTTGCACACCCGATTTATGAGATCCATAAATACCGCCGGTGCGTTCGTCAAACCAAATGGCATAACTTGGAACTCGTAACGACCATATCGAGTTCTGAATGCCGTCTTTGGAATATCTTCTTCACGTACTCGAAGCTGGTGATAACCTGATCGCAAGTCTATCTTAGAATAAATGCTGGATCCTTGTAGTTGATCAAATAAATCATCGATCCTTGAGAGTGGATAACGATTTTTCACCGTCAGCTTGTTTAGTTCTCGATAGTCGATGCACATTCAAAATGATCCATCCTTCTTCTTGACAAATAAGACCGGAGCTCCCCAAGGTGAGGAACTGGGTCTTATAAAGCACTTGTTCGAAAGTTCTTGGAGTTGGTCCGATAATTCCTTCATTTCAGATGGAGCTAATCGATAAGGTGCTCGTGCTACAGGTGCAGCACCAGGTATCAAATCGATCTGAAATTTCACTTGTCGAGTCGGTGGAAGACCCGGCAAGTCTTCAGGAAAATTTTAAACGATCGGTACGTCCTCAAGTCTCTTCTTCTCCAACTTGTCTTCAGTCTCCTTTGTAGTAACATGTGCCAAAAAGACGTGACATCCTTTTAGCATGTACTTCCGTGTTTTAGTGCACGAGATGATGTTCAAATGAGTATTGTTTCCCCGGTCGCTTCCGTCACCACGAACAATCAACGTTTCATTTCCCCAGGGAATACGAACGATTTTCTCGGCACAAACAATGACAACTTGGTTCTTTGCCAACCAATCCATACCAATTATGACGTCAAAACTACCAAGTTCTATGGGCATTAAGTTGATATTGAATGGATGGTTTAAGAAATTTAATGTACAACCCCGAATGATAGCGTTTAACCCAATTATTCTCCCGTCAGCTAGTTCAACATCATAATAATGATCTAAGGTAGTTGGTGTGATATCAAATTAGGAGCTAAATGCAGTAGACACAAAACTCCTATCGGCACCAGTATCAAATAAGACAGAAGCATAGCGGTTGTTTAGAAGGAACGTACCCGTAACGACGTTTGAGTCTGGGTTTGTCCCTCCACGGCCTACCGCACACACTTTCGCTAGAGCATTGCCATTTCCACCTTGGTTATCACAGTTGTTGTTTTTCATCTTTGGACACTCCCTCTTGAAATGTCCCTGGGCTTTACATTCATAGCAAGTAGCTTTCTAACCTGCCCCAGTGCCCCTTTGGTTGTTAGCAGTATTGGCATTTACAGTACTCCTACAGTCATGGGCCAGATGGCTAACTATGTTGCCCTTGTGGCATTTTGGAGCACACTGACTATCATGGTGATAGTTGCATTTTGAGCACAAAGGTTTAGATCCTCCGTAAGGTTTCTTCTCACCAGACCTTGCAGCATAAGCCCTGCCAGTATTCTGCCTCTTGTTTTGTTGTTGTTGTTGGTTATCATCTTGCTTTCTTTTGTTTTCACTCTGTCGTTTAGCAAAAGTGCGGATCTTCTTGTCCATCAGCTCAGTTGCAAATTCAATTGCATCCTGCATGGTTTTTGGATTAGATGCCATTACACTTTCGTGAATCTTGTCGGGCAAACCACCGACATATTTCTTAATCTTGTTCGACTCTTCAGGAAACATCCTAGCACACATCAATGCCAATTCCTGAAATCGTTGGTTATAGCCTACCACGTCGGTACCTTTAACCTTCAAATTCCACATCTCACCCTCAAGTTTCTTAACCTCGCCCCCTGGGCAGTACTTGTCGGTCATCTTCTTTTTCAGGTTTGTCCAAGTCATTGCATAAGCAACATCATGACCAACAGTCTTAACGTGGGAGTTCCACCATGTAAGAGCACTTCCAAGAAGAGTACAAGTGGAAAACTTGATTTGGTTTTCCACAGAGCAGTTGCTTATACGGAACACAGTTTCCATTCTTTCAAACCACTGAGTCAACTCGACAACTCCTTCAGTACCCTTAAAGTATAGGGGTTTGCATTTCATGAAATCTGGGTAAGTGCACTCACGGGCAAGAGGAGCTTGTCTCCTTCCACCCATTCCTGAATCATGGATGTCTTTACCATTTCTGCTTCTGGTGGCCTCACGTGCTGCCAATGCATCAACAATGCCTTGGTCGATCAGTCTCTTAAGTTGCTCATCAGTCACAGAAAAAGTGGGGGTGGTTATTGTGGCTGGTGTTGATCTGGTGGTTCTTTTTGGTGCCATTTTCTTCAAATCACAAGAAAATATAATACCCGTTAGATTTCATACAAATCATAACCATGACATGACATATACATAATAAATAAAGTGAGATCACATCGCACAGTGAAATATACAATTGAATTGAAATTTACAATGGTGTAGCTAAAATGACATTCACTCATAATAAATTCGATTACAGACATGACATAATACATCCCTTCCATATATAATCTGGAAACATACATGACCTGATTCGGTTACAAAATGATCACTACCATTAGGTTACAAAATGATAATAAAACCTAAAGCCTTACTAGTCGGGAGTTACCCGTAATACTTAGTAGGCTATACAATCATAGCTACAACATAACCAAATCTACGAACTACTACCGGCCTCCTCCGGTATCTCAGGATGTGCTGGATCCCAAGCAGGTGTCTGATGTCTCTGTAGCACTGCTATCTGAGTCTGCAGTGTCCTCAGTAGCACTGCTATCTGAGCTGTGCTTGTCTCCTGCGATCTGCTACCCGCAAATCCTCAATCTCGGTCTGCTGTGCTAATACAGTAGTCCGCAGTGCCCTCACCTTAGAATAAGCTGTATCACTAGCATCCATTGACTGTACCCAATCCTTACGAGAAAGTCTGGCCTTACTCTCCATGAGTCTAGCTGTGCGAGCATGGGCGCGTCTATCTCTACGCAGCATGTTGATCTGACTGCTCATCAATGATCTATCATCCCGTGCATCGTCCAATCTCTCATAAATCTCGTCAGTATCCTGCCTAACAGTCGTGACAAAATCTGTCATCCTCTAACTCAATCATGCCACATCAGTCGATGTTGGTGTCCCCTGCATGTCCTCAACCATCTCATCCTAAATGTCTGTAATCCCATAACTAACATTTCTCTCTGGGTCTCGCCTAATCTCATCATCCAAGGTGGCAAGAAAACCATAATCTCTCCTAAACTCTCTAGTAGGTCTAGCAGTGGGAGCAGATGAACTCTCACCAACCTCAAATCTCGGACTGAGAGTAATACACAACCTCTTCCGAGGCGGTTATGTAACCTCAAAAACACCTGCTCTATAGTCAGTAGAAGGAAGAAGCAAAGGTGATGATGGAATAGGTAATGGTATAAGTAGAAGTGGTGGTGTCCTTGATGGTGGTGTCTCTGATCGAGATGCTAAGATGTAGGTGGATGGTGCAACAACTCTCATCATGGCCACAAATGCCCTGGTATCTGGGAGTATAATAGGTGATGATAGTGGTAGTGGATAGGAAGTAGATGGTTACTCGACTCTCAACCGGATCATAGCAGCTCTGTATCCCAAAGGATAAGTATGACTAGCAGGTAGTAGTGGAGGTGATACAGGTAATGGTGATGATATTGGTAGTGGTGGAGATGGTATCTGTGGTAGTGGTGATGAGTATGATGTAAGTGGTGATGGTGGCAGAGTGGATATGGCGAGAAATATGTCAACCTCTGCCGCAGACGGGAATGGAATAGGTGTTTGATCCCGGATAGACATCCTGGCAGTGGTATGACATACGGGTGGTGGGACGGAGTCAGACGGAGCTAGGTGCTCCTCCTCCTCCTCCTCGTCCTCATCATCAGACTTAGTAATGTAACTTGGTGAATCAGCAGTAGGTGAGACAACAGCAGGCAGTCGCTGCTCCTCAGCTGGAAGTACATCATCCTCCGGTGGCATAAACTCTGGGTATACAGGCTCCAGAACAAAATCCGGTGAAGGTGGGTACTCAAGACTAAGCACATAATCAGGAGATGGTGGGGCCTGAAGAGCGGCCTCCACATAAGCATAAGGGTCCTTTGGCATCATGGGCAGTCCATCAACTCCCGAAGATCCTATTTCTGACAAATCCTTGAACGGACTAGATACCTTCGTGTAAGTGACCGTGGAATCCTCTGAATCTGACATGACAAAATCTGAAAATCAAAAGTACCTTATATAAGTATTAATATAAGACTCTTATCGTAATATACATAGTATTTTCTCGAACGGATTAGATACCTTCATGTAAGTGACCGTGGAATCCTCTGAATCTGACATGACAAAATCTGAAAATCAAAAGTACCTTATATAAGTATTAATATAAGACTCTTATCGTAATATACATAGTATTTTGTAACATGTATATCAATCATGAATGCATCTAGTCTAACCAACTAATGCAACACTAGTGTATGTATGTTCCGTGAAAATCCCTTTGTATGAATGCAATGTTTGAAAACAGTTATAGTCCAGCAAAAACATTTGATCTGGTTCTCTATAACCTTGGCTCTTGATACCAATCTGTAACACCCCCAAATTGGGTCGCAGCGGAATATGGGTTGAGAGTGTTACTTCATAGATCAATAGCACAAGCTATATATAAGAACAACCATTTAAAAGTCGTTTGAAACCGATAAATTGGATTTAACAAATTGTTTGTTACAAAAGCCCGAAGATTTACTTGTTCGATGTTCAAAATACAAAGATTCTAGTCCATAACAAATGTTTCCCCAAAATGTAATGCAACCAAATCTTTTATGCATATGACTTCTAATATAACGACCACCAATGTATCCCTTGTCTTGTACCTCATTGATCTCCTAAGAAAACATGCTTTAAAACATCAACAATAATGTTAGTGAATTCATAGGTTTGTAAAATGTATAATGTAGGACCGCAAGATTTCCCCATGATAATGCAACAAATGCAAACATCATAAATTGTAATTACGTTTCCCTAAGCTCATGACAATGAAGCTCGACATGTATGAATTGCAATATAAATTGCCAACATTGCCCGTGATGATGTTCTAACCCGCAATATCCCAAATCCGACATGGTATACGTTCGTTGTCCAGCATACAGGCATAGTGAGCATGACTCACCTGAACTGGGACAAGTTTAAAATGTCCACTTTCGTCCAAAAATGAAATCAAGTATTGTATCTCATCGTGAGATATGTAAATGAGTATGTAAAACAATTGTAAACGAGTTGTAAATGAACATGTAATGAGTTTGAATCAACCATGTAAATGAATTTGCAAACAAGCATGTTCTCACCCCAAAATTATGTGTAAAACAAGTAAAACATGGGGCTATAAACTCACCTTGAGTGAGTGAATCGATAATGTAAATCACAAACTGAAAATGCGTCACGAATACGCCCGAATGCAACTTAATTAATTATAGGTCGTATGAGTACTAAGTACTTTGAATAACTAAGATCATATATAATTCTATATAGCTACATCACCATCTATTTGTATTAGAGAAATAATATTTATAAAGTTAAAATGTTTATAAATATTTCCTTAGTAAACATGTCGTAACTTTCTCGTTTTAAGTCTGTTTCGTACGTTTCTTTTGTCCACGCTTTCGTATTAAGAAGAGTTATCAAAATATTACATTTTCATATTTTTAACCCTCTGGCGAACAGTACTTTTTACTGTTCATGCACTTTTATAAATTTAATTATCGTAAACTCGTAAAAGTCGTATCTTATTCGTTTTAACTCCGATTTTAGTGATTCTTTCGGGCACATCTTCGTAATTAAAAGTTTTATCTAACTAATGTATTTTTCCAAAAAGTATCTGAGATAAATAGTTATTTTTACTGTTCATAGTTATAAAATTATTTTTATAAACTTTAATTATCGTAAACATGAAAAATCCATAACTCTTTCGTTATTGATCAAAAAATTATGATTCTTAAGGTTTTGGAATCCTAAAAGTATGTAATTTTTATGAAAAATAATTATGTAATTTTATCAGAATTGGAAAATAATAAGTTTTTATAAAATCTTTTATTTATCATAAACTTGCAAATGGTGTATCTTCTTCGTTATAAATCGGTTTTTCGAATTCTCTATATGCCTACGATCCTTGTAACTTGTAGTATTCTATAAAAATATAAAATGAATGTCTTATATTCGAATTCAAAATAGTAGGTTTTGATCTGTAACACCCCCATTTTTACAATATAGCAGCGGAAGCTAATCTAGGGTATTACTTCATAGATACAACAATCATAATCAT
>BQNB010202676.1:0-10819 GCA_026074375.1 Tanacetum coccineum
ATGCTTCATGGCACAACCAATTAGACCTCGTAACTCGAAGCACAAGAAAAATACACTAGCACCTCACAATAAGTGTTTGGATTCTCTCTCTCTCTCTCTCTCTCTCCCTCTCAGTGTATAATGAATTATAACAATATAGAAATTGAAAATTTAACACTCATTACCTAGTCATAGCATATAAGTTACCATAGGCTTGATAAAGGATCAAACCTCCACCGCTAGCATAAGTACTAATAGTTACCATCAAAGAGGACTTTAAAGGGTTGTGATGTGTAATTATGTGGGATACATGTAAATGGAAATTGATGGCATTTGGGAGAGTGACATTTGGGTGGATTTGAGTGAAGTGGTTAGTCAACTATCTTATGAGCGTGGTTGTTAGTCGAAGACTCGAACAAGATTTACAAACTCTATAAAATTCTACATCAAACTCTTTCTTTTTCTTTTCTTGACTCTATATTGAACATGAATAAATAAACTAACTAATAAAACTGATAAACGCAAATGTTAACCCTTACATTTTTTTTACTTTGTTTTATGTACACTTTTTCCCTACCATTTGCAACATCAATGGGGTTTATAGATCAACCCTACACTTGAACTTCTTACAGACTCGATAAGCAAACTAATCTAATGACCTGAATTGGTTGGATCAAAATAACATGTAGACTATTCGGTAAACATATGGGGGTTTTGACTTAACTTTTCTTCCCCATTCTTTCGCGAAATAAATACTACCATGAATCCCAATCGTCCCAAAATAATATATACAAGGATACGGACTTAGCAACCGTGTACTCCAATAATTAACTAAGGGTGTAACACAACGATGTACTAAAAAGCAAGTACATGTAGGGTAGGCTAAGGTTTTAGGTGGCACAATTGGTTTACGGGTATGGTTGAGGTTTCACTAGGGGGATCTCACACTAAAAGTGAGTGCGAACAAGGGTGTGGGATAGTTATATAGTCGGGGTAACTAAAATAACAATTACAAGTTTTAAACATGGGTTAATCCTAGTGCCTCTTATCATTTAGCAAATATTATTACTCACTACGCAGTCTCGGGATGCATCACTAAAGCAAGTTCTAGAAGTTATATACTACCGGTACACTCATATAATTTAATATCAATGCTTAACTCCAGAAAAGGCGACAAAGACCATACGTATACATCCGTAACGACGGAATAGACACATATGACTGCATTCGAACCTTAACTTGAGAAAGCTTAGAGATATAAACTATCTTTGGCATCAATGGTGGATACCCGAATTCCTAAAGATCTAGGGGCGTAAACCTCACAATTTTGAGGGTAAATTCATTTGAGTGGAAGGGTTTTTATGCTAGTCGTATAATTCCCTATCAATGAGACGCTCTAGCTACTTAGTTTCACCGGTTATGTGATGAAAATTTTAAATTTGGTTCAAAATTTCCCTTTACGATTTACATTTCGATAGATAACTCATTATTTTAAGTTCAAGCAAAGACAAGTGGTGGAATAGTCTCTAAGGCTTTATTTTCCCCTACACTTATTTTGAACATTGTCCCCAATGTTCTACAAAGTACCCGTAAACGAATAAAGGGAAGAGAAAAGAGGGCAAAAGAAACTAGTACTCCCCTGGTTATTGATATATGAGAAATCACATATCCTTATTATATCCAAAATGACCCTTAAATGATCAAATGTGCAAAAATATATGAGAAATCACAAGAAAACGGTCAAAACCGGACAAACACGAACACGGGAACGGGTAGAGTGCACAAGAGCCGGAAGTTTCTAGCAAAAGGTCATCAAAAGTCAACCCTTGGTCAACCATTGGTCAACTCACAAAAGACAAAATTCTCAAAATACCCAATTAGCCCTCATTGTTAAACAAAATTCATAAATGGTCCTTGAATGACTAACACCGTTAGTCCTTTTTATATAAAAGGATAACGGTTGTTATCTTCTTAAGTATAACTCGAGCCCAAAAGATATACCATGGCCCAATCCTTTTTACTCGGGCCCAAATCCACTCAGTCAAATAAAGTTATAAAAAGAAAAGAAAAGGGCGCGGGAAATACCGTTTTACTGTTCATCGTCGTTCTCCTCCATTTACCCTGTCAAAAACAAAGGGTAAAATGCAATTGACTACGTGGAACAAAGATTCGAGTAATAAGCCACAACTCAGCAAAGAAACGTCACCTCAAGAGCTTCTATTGATCCATTTACACAAAGGGAATGACACGGTGGATTCAAACAAACACACCAAATGATGGGAAATTTACACTAAATCCTTTGTAAAAGAAGCACAAAGCCTCTGACACACGGAATGCCACGCTGGCAATCCGTGTGCTCACACTTTGATCCAACGGATGAGAAAGAGCATCAAATGATTGCAAGAATTGAAGGGCCAAGATTAAGAGATCAAGGAAGAGAGTGTTCAGACCTAGAAACTCCCTCATCTCCTATAAATAGAGCTCATCTCCTCACACATCAGATATCTTCTTTTTTTCAGCTTTAAGTAATAGCTTAATTTAGTTTTTAGCTTATGTAATTTTCAATTAAATGTAATTTTAATTCTGTCTTTGTAATCTCTATTTCAAGTATTGTAATCAGCTATTGAATCAATGAAATTTTAGTTTACTTTATAAAATCTGTTTTAGCTTATTATGCTCTTAAATTTCCAAAAGCTCTTATCCACTGTTTCATAAGCTAAAATCTACTCATAAGATAGTTACTTACTCAGTAAAGCCATCAAAGCTTTACTCAAACAAATTCACCCCCTAAATTTACCTAAGCTTTGGAAAAGGATGATAAGCCAATTGTGGATGGGCTTATGGACTTACTGGCTTGTTTATAACAAGCCGAAGCTTGTTGATTAGCTCTTAGAGCCTTATTATCCCTGTTTTGAGCAAATGGATTAAGGTACATTTCATTTCTCTCTTTTAAGCTTACTTTATATGCTTATTGTTTGTCTGCTTATTCTACTGCTTAATATTAGCTTATTACTAATGTTATTAGCTTAATGTTGCTTATCTTTATAGTTTAATGCTTATTATACTTAGTTTGTAGTTTAAATTTCATTTTAATAGCTTTTGATATAAAACAGTCATAAAAAACCAAAAATAATAGCATAATGAATTAGCTTATTCATTTTGCTTATTTGAATGTTGAAAATTTTCCATTAGATCTTATTTTAGCTTATTATAATCTGGTATTGAAAATTGGAACCTTAAATCTCCAATTTATAAGCTAAAAATGAGGTCAAGAGATTTAAAGGGGTGTTTGGCTAATGACAGCACTAACTTAAGTTAGTGCTGTCAAAGGCTTTGCAGTCTTTTAAATCAATTTTGATTTCTAATTTAAGGTTTATAAAGCAAGGATTTAAAGTTTTTTTTAGCTTATATTAGGTTTTAAGCAATCTATTAGTTAGTTGTTTGAATCTGAGGTTTTAGTATTAAGATCATAAGCATTTCTATCTTAAGTTAGTTTTAGCTGAGTTTGTCTTTAAATTTGCATTTAGTAAGTTGTTTTAGAATGTAGAAAGCAAAGCTCTAAAGCCTGCATTGTTGTTTTGAGCATTTGCCAAAACTGTCTTAGATTGTTAAGTGTTGAAAATTTAAGAAAATGCTTTTTCAAATGCTTATTGTTGCTTATTATGAATTTCAAAATGCTTTTGGATTATTGATTATTGTTCTTTAAGGTCTAAATTAAATCTGTTTGAAGGTCTGAGATCCATAAGGATCCATTTGTTTGCTTATTTTTAAGCTCAAAAGTGGTGGTTTGTAAAGATTGGAAAGTTTTCTAAGTGTTGAGAAATGAACAAACAGCTTTTTCATTAAGCTTTTTAAGGGCTTATTTGTGTTTCAAACTCCTTTTTAATTAATGATAATTGTAGCTTATTGTTAGAGCTTTTCAGTGGTATAACTCATTAAGCTATAAGGATCCATCTTTGAGCTTATTTTTAAGCTCAAAAGTGCCCCCTTGGCTTTTTGCCTGCTGTTTTGTGCCATTTTGCTTATTTGGCTTATTTGTGCTTATTTGCTTATTGTCCTAGCTTATTTAGGGTTAGTATAGCTTATTAGGTTAGTTTAAGTCAATTTTAGCTTATTTCTTTTAGAGTAGAGCTTATTTGTCATTTTCATTAGCTTATTTGATCATAAAAGCTTAACAGATAGGCAATTTTAGCCTTTAGTATATAAGCAAAATGTCACCCTTTAGTTTCTTATTTCGTGCTTATTTGTGATTTATAAAAAAGGTGTCTTTGTAAAAAGTGCTTATTTTTAAGTGTTCTAAAAAGTTATTAAAAAATGGCAAAAACAAAAACACTTGAGATAGTGGGAAGCCCCGGGTGAGCAAGGCTCGAACCCGAGACCTCTACCACCATCAACCAAGTGTTTTAACCCAACACACTCAATCATTGTGCTACAATAGCTCATCCGTTTGTGTTTGCACAAACAATCCTTTTACCACCTTTTTGAGCCCTTAATCTTTTAATAAGCCATAGCCTGTTTTGGCTTATTTAGGGCTTATTTGATAAGCTGCTTGTTTCATTTTATTTTTCCTGCCTTTGACACTACATTTAGGACTTTTCCTCTTTTTTTTCGAATTTTTCATATTTATTTGTTATTTTTAATCATTTTTCGTAGGTTAAAAATTTAAAAAGTCATTAAAAATATAAAAAGTTTTTAGAAAATTACAAAAAAATAGTTTTTAGTTTTAGATTAAATATTTTTAGGTTTACAAGCATTAAAATTATTTCTACCACTTTTAGATTTTTATTTTGATTTTTAGCTTTTAAAATTAGTTTTATAAAATAGATTTTTATTAGAAAAAGTAGTTAAAATAGTTTTCTTAATTTTTATGATATTTTAAACTTTTCTAAGGTAGAATATCATTTTTTAGAATTTTTAGGTATTAATTTGCTATTTTCTAGAATTTTAAATAGATTAAATTAGTTTTTAATTCATAAAAAATTATTAAAAAGCCAAAAATATATAAATATCTTTTTAGAAAATTTTCTTTTGTCATATTTGAGGTTTGCATGCATTAAAATCTTTTGTAGGTTTTAACTCGAATTAGTTGATAATTTAGCGCGTTTTTAGGATCCCGGTTTTGCATTTTTAGTTAAAGTAGTTTTGCCTTAGTTAATTTTAGCGTAAATTGCATCAATTTTTCCGTAGTTTTAGAAAACCAATATCAATCTTGTCCCATTCAAGCATCGATTCTCAAAACGACTCTCAACTTTCAATTGCATTCCTCGTTGGGGATAACGACCCGGGAATCATACTCCCGGATTACTATAATTGTGTTTTTTTTATTCATACCCTCTTATCTTTATATATTATATATTATAAGTATATCTTATATCTTATATTTATATATTATATATTTTAAGAGGTGTAGATCAGAAACTCACCAGTTTTTGGCGCCGCTGCCGGGGAGGATTGTCTACGATCGTTGAAGCCGTTTGAAAATTTGTGTTTGAAGATCCTTCCGAGTGAAGTTATTTTGTATCCAACTGGTGGATTACGCGTTATCAGGTGTTATAATCAGAACAACAATACTATAAAAAAACTATTAAATGCAATGTAAATTAAAGCAAACAATAATAATTTAAATCTCGACACAATTAAAACGAAGAAATTAGCAGTTTAGAAATTAGAATTAATTAATTTTACCACTAAACATAGTTAAAGGTAGAAATGATCTTAAAATAATAAAGATTAAAATTATCACTCACTGGCAACGGGCGCAAAAAAACCTTGATGTGTGGTTGTATAGGTGTTAATTATTGTTATCTCGGGGTTTTACAATTTATATTAGAAGACTAACCTATAGACAACACTTTAACGGGCTGAGTACACCGATCACGATGTAAGCTTCGAGTGGTATGTAGGTGTGTCGATCACTAAGAGTGAGAGTTAACCAAATTATTCTCTTCAGTATTTATTTATTATAGATTAGTTTAATTAAGAGTTAATTCATTTATGATAATTGTTGTCTAATAAGATGGGGGGGGGTTCAGCCTGAGAGACTGGCACAGGTTTATGGTGACAAATAACAATTCTAAGCACAATATAAACTAAAGCAAATAACACAAGCAAGAGAGCGGTACGAGCCAAATAATAGAAAACTGTATTAACCATATTAAATCTAATTAAGATGAGGTTATGGATTAATTGTGCATTGACTTGCTTATTCGACAGTGGATATATCTTTAAGATTAGGCTGAGACGTCTTCCTAAGGACTAGACACAAACAATCATGTCACGATTAATGATCCGCATAAATCATCCTCTAGTTAAATTATAATCTTATCATTGGGAATTTATGCTAGTGGTGACTCCTGTTAGGACCCTAGCATCAGGACTTTACCCACTTTTTTGCTTGATGTTGAATCATACAACGGTAGTACACACCCAAAATCAATTATCATATTAATTTAAAAACTAATATTCGGTTGAAATAATTTATCGGGGTCACTGCCGGTCCAACTCAAGCTCGTAATCAAAGGGTAATGAAAGGTGTCATTTGTGATCATATGGTCTTAACGGGTATACAAAAAACAACATGGAGAGCTTTTCATGCCATCTAGGTTATGGATTAGATATACCCTAGAACCAAGGTTGATATGACAAGTCGCGTGTACAATGCACATAAACAAGTTATAAGGTGATAATACATTAATCAAAAACACAACGATAAATTATGCAAAGCCGGATTAAAACAAACCAAAATTATAATCTTCATTTAATTGGCTAATCAGAGGGTATTAGCAACAATCATTGTCTTTATTACACGCGTTGATCTAAACTATTAGGAATCATCGAATGATTAAGAAAGTAAGATTTACACGATGTCTTATATGGAATTATGATTGGGCTCGACCTTGGTATGTCTTCTTGGCTTGAGATATTCTGAACTGTCAGAAGTATATTATACAGGAATATGTTTTTTGGCCAACAATGAAACTCATTTTAGAGTCTGTTTCTATACGTGTCTCTAAATCCTCGTAGCGCATATTGAGAGTAGTGAGACGGCTGTATAGAGGTTTTAATTCACCTGAGTCGCGATAAGATCAAATCAATCAAGAATAATTACCATCAATCATAATAAATGTGAATCTTTGTCTGATGACCAGTTGTGCATACAACGTATTGGAGAGATGTGGATACGCCGGATCGGGAATTGATCATTATGCGTTCTTGTGATGAGCTGGCGCAGATACGTCGTATCTTCATTTTGGAAACGGCATATTGGTGTAGTTTTAGACTTTCTTCAAATGTCTTTGTTTAAGCTCTAGAATTGGGCCTTTTTGCTTCTTCCTCACAAGTGACTCCATAATTACTGCATTAATAAAATTTAAGCAATTAAGTACCAATATCTTGCAATAATTATATAAAAGTGGGTAAAATACATGGGATAAGTGATAGTAAAGTATGACGTTATTTGATGATATCAGCATGCTGATTTCTGCTGGGATGACCGCTTCCGTTCTATATGTTAATGAGAAAAGAGTGTCTTTGTTGCTAGATTTTATCATTGTGCGGTGGGCCCATAGAATATAAGAGAGCTCTTCCATCAAATTCTTGCACCTTGCATCCAACCTTGTTTTTATTCCTTCTCCTAGACTGCGATTTGCTCTTTTTACCAGGCCATTGGTTTACGGATGTTTGAAAGAAGCAAAGTGTTGGAGGATACATAGTTTCTCGCACCAATCCTTAAATGGATTGTCCCTGAACTGTTTTCCATTATCTAAGATAATTTCTTCTGGAAGTACGAATCTACAAACAATGTTGTCCCACACAAATTTTTTGATCTGATTGCTAGTGATGGTTGCAACCGGTTTTGCTTCAATCCACTTTGTGAAGTAGTCAATAGCTACTATCAATAATTTGACTTTCCCAGGTCCTTCCAGAAAAGGTCCAGCTATGTCAATTCCTTATTTGTAGAACGGCCATGGGGACGTGATTGGAGTTAGCTTTTGCTATGGATTCCTTGGAACAGATTTATGAACTTAACAGTCTTGGCATGCTCTTATAAGCGTCCTTACATCCTTATGCATGGTAGGCCAATAATAACCGATCCTTAAGGCTTTGGCCACGATGGATCGTGTGCCTGTGTGCATGCTACAAGATCCTTCGTGTATCTCTCTCAGAATATAGTTCGCTTGAAGTGGCCCTATGCACCAGCCATGGTCCGAGGAAAGATTTTTTGAAGAGAGTCCCATTAATTATGGCAAATCGCCACGACTTACGTCTTACTGCTCTTGCTTCTTTCACATCCACTGGCAGGGTTTCCTCCGTGAGGTATTAGAAAATAGGAGTCATCCATGTATCTCCTTCTTCTTCTACTACTGCAAGTATTTTCACTTCACTTATTGATTTTTCTTTTAGTTCTTCAACCAACACTTGCTTACTCAAGTGCACAAATCTTGTGGATGCTATTTTGCTTAGTGCATTAGCTTTTTTTGTTTTTACTTCTAGGGACTTGTCTGATTGAGAATGCTTTGAAGCTGCTAGTAAGTGTTCTTACCTTTTCCAGGTATCGAATCATGTCAGCCACTTTTGCGGCATATGTTTCGTTCACTTGGTTGGCTACCAGTCGTGAATCAACATTTATCTGAAGATTTTAACACCTATTTGTTCCGCTATCCTCAATCCGGCAATTAAAGCTTCGTACTTTGCTTCGTTGTTTGTGGCGTCAAACCTGAATCTTATGGCGTAAGTGAATTCCATCCCTCCTGGGTTTGTGAGTATTAGTCCCACCCCGAAACCATTTATGCAAGATGATCCATCTGTAAACAAAATCCATGGTTCGGGGAGTACTTCTTCCACTTCCATCAGAGTATCCGGAGAGTCCTCTTCCGGTCGTTTGACTATGAAGTCTGCTAATATTTGCCCTTTAACTGATATTCTAGGTCTGTAATGTATTGTGTATTATCCTAATTTGATGATCCATTTCTGTAGCCTCCCTGCTACTTCCGGTCTTGATAACACCTGCTGTATCGGCTGGTCCGTGATGACTATGATTGGGTGTGCTTGAAAGTATCTCTTTAGCCGCTTACTGACATGTACCAAGGCCAGCACTAATTTTTCCATTGATGTGTAGTTCATTTTCGGACCTCTTAATGCCCTGCTAACAAAGTAGATGGGCATTTGTTTAGTTTCTCTTTCCGTCATTAGGACCGCGCTTACCGTCTCTTTTCCTGCTGCTAAATAGACGAAAAGTTCCTCCTTTTTCCATTTACACGACTAACATGGGAAGCTCGGCTATTAGCTACTTCATTTGCTTGAACGCCGCTTCAGCTTTCACGGTCCAATGAAAATCACTTTTCTTCGTGCATTTTTTCAAATTTTTAAAGAACGGTAATGATTTCTCTGCTGATTTGGCTAAGAACCTGTTCAGGCTTGCGAGCTTTCCGTTTAACTTTTGTATGTCCTTTAAGCATTTTGGGGATAGAAGACTTAAGACATCGTCCACCTTGTCTGGACATACTTTCAGCCCCCTGGTGTTGACTTTGTATCCTAAGAACATCCCTTCTTCTACCCCAAAGGTACACTTTTTAGGATTCAATTTCATGTTAATTTCCCTTGGAGTTTTGAACGTCTCTTCTATGTCTCTGACTATCTCATCCTCTGTGCGGCTTTTGATGACAAGGTCATCCACGTACACTTCGAGATTTCTATCGATCTGTTTGTGGAACACTTTGTCCACTAGACGTTGGTAAGTTGCTCTGGCATTTATCTGGCCGAAAGGCAACTTTGTATAGCAGAATATTCCTTGGCTTGTAATGAACGCTATTTTTTCTTCATCTTTTTTTGCCATTTATATTTGGTGATAGCCTTTGTATGCGTCTAAGAAGCATTTGAAAGGGAATCCGCACAGGGATTCCACCTTCCAGTCTATTTTCGGTATCGAATAACCATCTTTTGGGCATGCTTTGTTTAAGTCCTTGAAATCTACGCACATCCTCCAACTGTCATTATGCTTCTTTACCATCATCGGGCTAGACAACCAGTCATGGTAGTGTACTTCCTTCATGATTCCTGCCTCTATAAGTTTCCCAACTTCTTCCTGTATAGCACGGTTTCTATCAGCTGCTTGCCCTCTTTTCTTCTGTCTAACCGGAGAACATCCCTCCCGCACATTCAAGCGATGTTCCGCAATATGTCTTAGGACGCCGATCATATCCGCAGGCTTCCAGGCAAAAATCTCCATGTTACGCTGAAGCAGATCACACAACTTGTTGCGGCCTTCTTTTGTGAGAGCGAAACTGATCATTATAGTTTGTGTGACATCTCGTAAATTTGGGTCAATATTTTAATTCGTATTCTATTATTTATTTTACTTTTGAGTAAAATTTATTATCACGATTAACTGAATAGGTTGTCTCGCGTTCGTAATAAAACTTTTATTAAATGTGAATCCGACTTTAGACTAAATATTAGTCTACATGCTCTACATATTTTTTATATTTCAGAAAAGTACCCCATATGTTATAATTTTATTTTTATCATATACGTTTATTTTTTTTGTGGTTCCGCTTAAACTTTTGTTATAATTTATATTTATACCCGTTGGTTTCAAAACTACCCACTTATTTAAAATTTGATACAAAATAAACCATGACCTCCTTCTACTCACACGAAAATACATGATAACTGTCCATGAGTTGTGTAATATTCATTGATGCATGTTGAGTGTTTCAGGAAGTGGGACACTTGTTCCTTTCTTTTATGCATGTTATGTCATGTGTCATCAACCTGTAATTAAAAGAATCACGCCTAATCTATTATTAGTTGTCCCATGATGTAATGTAACAACCGGAGT
>BQNB010202678.1:0-10818 GCA_026074375.1 Tanacetum coccineum
TAATGTAATAAAGCGAAAAATTTCCCCATACAATTGTGATAATAGAAAAATAGGTTTTGTATTTGATGAAAATTCTTAGGTTGTTATAATTTGAGACCGATGAGTCTGCACCTACACTTGTACCATCACCTAGACGTCGCATGGCTAGGATGTCCATCCGAGCCCCGACACCGATGTCAGCTACTGCTGAGGCACTCATCACTGAGTATGCTTCTGCACCTACTCCACCATCACCACCGCCATCTCCACATTCTCCACTATCATCACCACTTCCCCAGATTTCCTCACCACCCTTACCACTACCATCACCACCTACTACTAGCCCTACATATGCTGAGGCACCATTAGGCTACAGAGCAGCCGGGATTCAGTTGAGAGCTGTATCACCACCCACTCACCACCCATCAAAGTTACCATCACCACCCCTGTTGCTACCATCTACTACACATAGAGATATCTTCCCGAGGCGGACATGCCGCTTCGGAAGAGAGCACGTTTCACTGCTCCTACTGGTAGATTTGAGGTTGGGGAGAGTTTGTCAGGTGCTGCTGCTAGGCAGGGTGGACATACTCTAGCCTATACAGTTGACTATGGATTTATCGATACTATATATGCTAGTATCCGTGCTGCTGAGAGTAGAGCGATGACCGTCGTGGGGGTGGTCAATGACAGGGTTACAAATCTTGCTACTACTCAAAGGCAGGATGCTCAGGAGCTTTATATGCGTTGTAAGGACGCACAGGATGACCGATCCTTGCTGGGAGCTCAGGTTTCTATATTGAGGAGGGAGAGGAGGTACTTTAGCTCGATGGCTTCTTCTTACGAGCGTGAGGCCGTTATTGCTCGACAGGCATGGTCTCACTCTGAGAACAGGATTCAGGCCATGGAGGCCCAGCTTAGAGCTTTACAAAGAGATGTTGATGTACTACAAAGGTAGAGGATCAGAGATAAGGACAGACTAATGGCCCACATACAGCATGAGCATGACATGTTCAGAGATCTTGTACGCGTCGCAGAGGCAGGACCTCGAGATGGACTAGAGGATGCTGGTAGTAGCTGTTAGTATTGTATCAGTGTTAACTATCCTATATAGCTTGCTAAGTTTTTATAGGTTACTCCCAGGTAGTAGGTTGTAGGGATATTTTGTTCATCATCTAGCTATCTTGTATGGCATGTTAGTATTATGGGTCACCCCCAGCTAGCATTGCCTTAGGTCAGTATTTTCATTTTGTATCCCATATGTACTGGTCATTTGTAACCTCTGTGCCCTAAATGCAACTATCATCATGACGGCAGTGTGCTCCTAAGTACACCAACTGCAAGAGGACTAGCCATTTGGCCTAGGACTGTAGAAGCCAGCCTGCTGCTCCCAAAAACAACCAAAGAGCCCAAGAGGCAAATCAAAGATTTCTCACTTGCTTTGAGTGTGGAGCTCAGGGCCATTTCAAGAATAATTGCCCAAAGTTAATGAACAAGAATCAGGGGAATCAGGCTGGGAATGGTAATGCTATGGCAAGAGCTTATGGTGTGGGCACTGCAGGTACAAACCCGAACTCCAATGTTGTCACGGGTACATTCCTCCTAAACAGCTGTTACTCTTCGATTTTATTTGATACTGGTACCGATAGGAGTTTCGTGTCTACTGTATTTAGTTCTTTGATTGATATCATCCCAACTACACTAGACCATGATTATGACGTCGAGTTAGCTGACGGTAGAATAATTGGATTAATACACTTATACGGGGTTGCACTTTGAATTTCCTGAATCATCCATTCAACATCGACTTAATGCCCGTAGAGATGGGTAGTTTTGACGTCATAATTGGCATGGACTGGTTATCAAAATATCATGCTGTAATCGTCTATGACGAGAAGATCGTTCGTATCTCCTTTGAAAATGAAACCTTATTGTTCGTGGTGATGGAAGCAGCAACGAGCACGGGTCTCGATTAAACATCATCTCGTGCACCAAAACGCAAAAGTATTTGCTGAAAGGATGTCATGTCTTTTTGGCACATGTTACCGTAAAGAAGGCTAAAGACAAGTCAGAGGAGAAGCGACTTGAAGATGTACCTATTGTTTGAGATTTCCCTGTAGTATTTCCCGAGGACTTGCAGGGTATTCCACCAACCCGACAAGTGGAATTTCAAATCGATTTAGTACCTAGTGCTGCACCTGTAGCACGGGCGCCTTATCGATTAGCTCCGTCTCAGATGAAAGAGTTGTCAGATCAACTGCATGAACTTTCTGACAAAGGCTTAATAAGACCCAGTTCCTCACCTTGGGGAGCTCTGGTCTTGTTTTTCAAGAAGAAAGATAGATCATTCCGGATGTGCATTGACTACCGGGAACTAAATAAGCTAACGATGAAGAACCGTTATCCTCTACCAGGGATTGATGATTTGTTCGATTAACTTCAAGGGTCGAGTGTCTACTCGAAGATCGACCTGAGATCGGGTTATCACCAACTGAGAGTTCGCGAGGAATATATTCCAAAGACCGCATTCAGAACTCGTTATGGACATTATGAATTTCAAGTTATGCCATTTGGTTTGACTAACGCACCGGTTGTATTTATGGACCTCATGAATCGGGTGTGCAAACCATATCTGGACAAATTCGTGATTGTCTTTATTGACAATATTCTGATTTATTCGAAGAGCAAACAAGAGCATGAAGAATATCTCAAGTTAATCTTGGAATTGCTTAAAAAGGAGGAGTTGTATGCAAAATTTTCTAAGTGTAAGTTTTGGATTCCAAAAGTACAGTTCCTCAGTCACGTGATTGACAGCCAGGGTATTCATGTGGATCCAGCTAAGATCGAGTCAATTAAAGATTGGGCATCTCCTAAGTCGCCAACGGAGATCCGTCAATTTTTAGGTCTTGCCAGATACTATCGAAGATTCATCGAAGGATTTTTGAAGATCGCCAAATCAATGACCAAGCTAACTCAGAAGAAGGTCAAGTTTGATTGGGGTGACAAACAATAATCAGCTTTCCAACTATTGAAGGAGAAGTTGTGCAGTGCACCTATCTTGGCTTTACTTGAAGGAGCTGAGAACTTTGTCGTTTATTGCAATGCTTCGCATAAAGGATTAGGTGTTGTGTTGATGCAGAACGAGAAGGTGATTGCTTATGCATCACGTCAATTGAAGATTCATGAGAAGAATTACACGACTCATGATCTGGAGTTAGGAGCAGTAGTGTTCGCTCTGAAGATTTGGAGGCACTATCTGTATGGAACAAAGTGTACCGTGTTCACTGATCACAAAAGTTTACAACACATCCTTGATCAGAAGGAGTTGAACATGAGGCAACGTCGTTTGTTAGAGTTGCTCAGTGATTACGATTGTGAGATTTGTTATCACCCGGGAAAAGCAAATGTAGTGGCTGACGCTTTAAGCAGAAAAGAACGAATTAAGCCATTACGGGTTCGAGACTATTGGTTTGGATCTTCCCAAGCAAATTTTAGAAGCTCAGACTGAGGAAAGAAAACCAGAAAACCTCAGTTCGAAAGATGTGGGAGGTATGCTGATTGAAAATCTAAGGGAACAAACAACCCCAAGAAGGAAAAGTTGGAACTGCGTGCTGACGGAACGCTGTGTTTGAATAATAGAAGTTGGTTGCCATGCTATGGTGACCTAAGGACTTTGATTATGCATGAGTCCCACAAGTTAAAATATTCTGTTCATCTGGGTTCCGACAAGATGTATCAAGACATGAAGCAATTATACTGGTGGCCCAACATGAAAGTTGACATTGCCACCTATGTTAGCAAGTGTTTGACGTGTTTGAAGGTCAAAGCTGAACACCAAAAACCATCTGGTTTGTTGGTGCAACTGAGATTCCTCAATGAAAGTGGGACAATATCACTATGGATTTTGTCACCAAGCTCCCAAGAACTTCAAGTGGTTATGATACCATTTAGGTAATTGTAGACCGTCTTACTAAGTGTGCACACTTTTTACCGACGAGGGAAAATGAGCCAATGGACAAATTGGCAAGACTGTACATAAAGGAAGTAGTCACGAGACATGGAATGCCAGTCTCAATCATTTATGACCGTGACGGTAGATTTACGTCGAATTTCTGGAGGGCATTTCAAAAGGCGTTGGGTACTCGTTTGGACATGAGTAGTGCTTACCATTTTCAGACTGATGGAGAAAGCGAAAGAACCATTCAGACTAATAAGCATATAAGATCTTGATTGATGACTAGTGTGTGAAGATTAAGGTGTAATTAGTGTGTGTGTTTAGAGAGAGAATTTCTTAACATTTTCTCATTTGATATTGATACAAATGACTTGATGTGGAGGAATTACATCATTATGGTGGCCTAATGCCTTATTTATACTTAGAGATGTAACTAAGTATACTATAAATACAATAGTAGTCCCTGCACTATTTCTTTCTATGCACATTGATCCTAAATCTATGTATATTCTATTATTACATCAAAATGTGGAATTTATCTTTAATTCCAACAATCTCCCCCTATGTAATGATAGGATAGATTTGGATCTCTTTCTTGTGTAGCTCGAAAATGCTGAGAATTCTTTGTGAAAGCTGAGGACGACCTTGTAGCATATCTCCCCATATAAAATTTTCTCCCCCTATATAATAGGACATATTTCTTTATCTCTGAAGGTATCAACTCTACTCTCGAACTCAAAATCAGCATTCTTAAAAGCTAACTTGATCTTATTTTACAACTTGATTCTTTAATAGCTTGTATAAAATCTTTATCTTTGAACTTGATCTTGAAAATAGATTTCAATCACATAATGTTGCTGATGAAAGATCTTGAACACGATGATATCGATTGAGCATTTGTTTGTAGAAGACTTAAACACTTGACTTTATCCTTAAATCTTCATACTCTTTTAGCTCCCCCTCAATCACATATCCATCTCTTTGAACGTTGAAGTAGTGATCTTGATTGTGAATACTTTTTCTTAAATGAATTGTTGTTGAAGATGATGATGATTTTGTTGAAGTATTCTCATGAAAATGTTGAACCGGCTATCTTGATTGATCTTTAAGCTTGATGAAACACTACAACTTATTCTAAACATTTGATGAAGTAACCTCGAAACATATCAATAAGAAAAGAAAATAACAAACTATCTCTCATTCTGTTTTTGCGTTCTCTCTTTTCTTTCAATCCTCACCAACAATATATACATTTTCTCATTCTGTTTTTGCTTTCTCTCATTTCTTTTAATCCTCACAAATTATGAAGATAAAACATAACTTCTTGATCAAACTACTTATCACACAATGATTTCTTTAAACTTCAATTTCATTTTGCCCATTATCTTGATTTGTCCCATAATTTCTTGCTTATATCTTCTCCCCTTTATATACTTGAATTGACCTTACTTTTTCTCCCCAAATATACTTATATCTTTTTCTCCCTTATATGTGTCCAATACTAAGCTTATATATTCTCCTCCTCATGATTATTATGATTCATCGTGAGCATCATGATCATATAAGCTTCCAAAATAAGCTTCGGATGATGAATATCCTTTGAAGTCCATGAAATTAAAATCGAAATCATTTCTTTTCTTCTTTAAGAATCAAACATTCTCCCTTTTTTAAACAAACATACTCCCCCAAAATAACCCATAAGCTCCCTCAAACCGACAAACTTGATTACGATCATTCCCATGAAGGTTGAAAGAAACTTTTGACGTTATAAGATTCGTTGAAGATGTCATGCTTGTGAAAGGTAGAGATGTTGTTGTTGTATGTTATAGAAGATGAATGGAGAATTATCAGAGTAAGAACCATCTTCCACATTAACCATGAAGTTCATACATCACAAGATCATGCTTTGAAAATTCCCAATGAATGTTATTTTGAAAAATATGATCAAATCAATATCTCGATGATAAGGATGCGGAAATATGATCATGAAATCCAAAGAAGCATTGATCTCGTGAACTTAATGTTGTTTTACCCTGGGAAACAAATAACCACTAGATCACATAGATTACTAGTTAACACTTATTTGA
Source organism: Tanacetum coccineum (assembly GCA_026074375.1). NCBI lineage: Eukaryota > Viridiplantae > Streptophyta > Magnoliopsida > Asterales > Asteraceae > Tanacetum > Tanacetum coccineum. The sequence continues at coordinate 6,022 of BQNB010202678.1, forward strand.
ATCATTAAGTAATCATTTTCAAATGAGTGACCTACGTTTAGTGTTGGCATGACGTTAGCACTGGTAGGATTTCCATTCAATCATTGTGAAAACTATATTATAGTATCACTCTCGAATGTTCTGGCATTGTCACATAGACATGCAATGTCACGAAGACATATATCATTGTACCTTTTGTGTTATTAATGTTTAATACAAACTTACTTTTGTGTCCTAAAGATACTTTATTAAATATCAAATTGGCTCTAGACTCTTGTGCACTTTTAGTAAGCAAGGACTGGAGCAAAATGTCCTTTATTCAATATCAACATTCTCGGAATGAGAAGTCGATAGATTATGCGTTAAATCTCTGTGAGAATGAAACAACTACTTTTTGAGAAGTACTTGAGTGGCTAGGAGGGGTTGTGCATTTGCATCACTGGGTCCATGATGTGTACTTCAATACCAGAAATCAACGAATGAAATCCGATAGCATATGAGTTGACTTGGTTTCTATCCTAGTTTAGGAGAAACACCCTTCATCTTTTCTTATAAGCCTTTCACTTTTCAACTCCAACCGTTTTCATTGCTTAACATTCGATCCTTCTTCATCATATTCTTGTCACTTTTGACATCTTTATAATTTTTCATTCATTCTTTTTCATTCAAAGCTTTTATCTCTTAAGTCCATTCGGTATTCGAAACATGTTGATTTGCACCTCAAACTCCATTACCTAGACCTAACTTTCCTAAATTGGAAGGAAGACTCCGGGGTAGATCAATTTCGATTCTGGAAGATCACAGGAGTATTTTGAGAGTAACTAAATCACACCGTGCAACTCCATCAACATACACCAAGATTATTTCCTTAGAATGAAACCATGATGAAAATCTGACATCATATCATGAGATTTTGATAATATCAAGAGAATGTAGAACAATCACTCTGTCTGTTTTCGTATGCGGTGGCATTTCTTTTCTTGCATACTTTTCTCTTTTTCTTTTCATGTGTTGTTCTTGCTTTTGAAGCACATGACATATACTTTCATTTTTTTCAAGTATACGATTTCTCAATTCTCTCTTTCTATTTTTCTCTTACAAATCTCTCTTTCTATTTTTCATCATTCTCACTAACATCATATGAAGAAGAAAATTTTGATCTTTGAAAATTTTCAATCATTGTAAAGACACTCCCCCTTAACATATGACGAGAAACATTTTTAACATGAAGCTAAAAACGCAAAAATACGGATATGTTAAGATGAAATGTAAATAATTTACCATTTTGTTAACTTTCTGAAAACTTTTTCAACAAAACATACGGACACTCCCCCTCAAAAAATACCGTGTCTTCGATAAAACCTTTATAAGGGAGTTTCTCTTTGCACTTCTAAGTCTTTATTTCTTTAGACACTTTTCAAACAAAAATTACATCGATTTGAAGATCTTTTAAAATTGCTTTTATCTTTAAAAGTACCACATTTTTAAAATCCGAATCGATTGTAACTCATCAACTTGAGATCATTGACTTTTAAAACAACTTGATTTTATCTTTTAAGTACCACATAAAGATTTTTTGAAAAATATGTATCACGAGTCCCTTTTACCCAAAAAGAAAATATGTATCAATGACTCAAGTCAAAGAAGACTTCTCTTCTTTTTTAAAGATAAATGCACTGACGCGTACATTTTCTTTTCTTTAAAGCACGGGTTGTGCACTGATATGTACACAAACCATCAAATGAAGCTCGGGTTTCATACTGAATATGTATGAAAGCCATCAGTTTAAGTTCGAGTTTCGTACTGAGTTATACGAAAGCCATCAAATTAAGCACGGGTTTCATACTGAAAATGTATGAAAGCCATAAAAGAAACCAAAAATCTTTTTGTATTTTCTATAAAATTTTGTATAAAAAAATGTTTTTGTCTTTTCTAAAATTTATAAAAGAAAATCTTTTTGAACTTTTTTTAAATTTTTTTATAAAGGAAAATCTTTTTTGTAATTTCTAAAATTTGTATAAAAAAATCTTTTTTTATTATTTTCGAATTTTCTTAAACTAAAAGAAAAAATTTGAAGCTCCCATCAAATTAAACAACAACTTTTGGTACCCACTTAAGCACGTTGCTAACGGGTTTACCATATTTGGAGAACCAAATATAAGTTGCGTTAATTTGATGCATAGAAGTTGAATTCCAAGGAGATTTGAAACCCGGTGTTTCATTTTGAAATAACGTTTTTGGAATCAACGGAGACTTACAACTCTTCTCATTTATCCATTTTGACTTATAAAACCTTGATGTTGCATTAGGAGTTTTAAAACTATTCAAAGGTGTCAACACCGTTTTGAAACCCGGTGTTTCATTCAATGTTTTAACCCATGAGGAAGACGAAGATTTCCATTTATTGTTGAAACTCGGTGTTTCATTTTGAAAAATTATTTGCGAAATGAATGGAAACCTTACATCTTTCATAGATTTGTAATTACTACAAATAGACACACAAACTGAGATCTTTGTTTCATTTTTTTACTTGATCCGAAACAACACTAAGACTCAACAAATTTGTTGTTGTTCTTGGATTATTGGTTTTGAAAATTGAATGAAGCTTAAGCTTCAAAATAGATCAATGAAGAAATGGTTTTTCATTTATAGATCTCTTTAGATCTCTAAATCTCTTATGAGATACGAACCAAACCGAATCTGAGATCAACTTTGTTCTTGTTTGAATCTGACCTATTTTTTTATTATTTATTTAAGATCCGTGTTGTAAAAGTAGTTGGATGTTTAGATCTGTTATGTTGTTGATCTCTTTTTATTTTTTTTATTTTCTGGTTTAGATCTGAGTTAAAAGAGGTATAGTTCGACTTTGTATTTGTGTTAAATCGCCTTGAGTTAATTTGTGTTAATTCGCCTTCATGTATGTTGTTTATTCGCCTACTGAATGGTTGTTTATTCGCCTTCTGAATATGTGTTAATTCGCCTTCTGAAATGATGTTTATTCGCCTTCTTCTCTTTTCAAGAAACAATCGCATATATCCGAAAACGCGTGAATCCGTGTTGACCAGATTTGACCAAAAACACGTGAACAGTAAAAATGCGTGTAACAGAAAACGCATTTTTGACAAAAGTCAAACTTTTTCAAAATCAGTTAGGAATCAGTTAAACATTCAGATCTGAAAATAAGCAATTTTACTCAAAAAATAAGCAAGTATTTGACTTTTTAGCACAAAATAATGCTAAAAATCTGACTGATTTGATTTTGGACTTAAAATAAGCACTTTTAAGCAAATTTTGATTGATAAGCACTCAAAGAAGCATAAAATAAACTGATAAGCACAGAAAGACTGAATAAGCTGTTAAAACTGAAAAGCATGAATCCAGATACGATGATAAGCAGAATAATCACAGAAACTCAAAATAAGCTAAAAAACTCAATAAGCACTTAGATTAATCTGATAAGCACATAATTTGCAGAAATAAGCTCGTAATAAGCAATAAGCACACAGATTAAGCACATATTTACAATAAGAGCAAAAATAAGCTAATCTGACTTAATAAGCTAATAAGCTGATGAAATAAGCACGATAAGCAATCGGAAAAAGCAATAAGCAGTCAGAATAAGCAGAAATAAGCAAATCCTCAATCTCTAATACAATCAACACTATAATAGAAACACTAATCCGCAATCATTGGCTCTGATACCACATATTAAGCATATAAGATCTTGATTGATGACTAGTGTGTGAAGATTAAGGTGTAATTAGTGTGTGTATTTAGAGAGAGAATTGCTTAACCTTTTCTCATTTGATATTGATACGAATGACTTGATGTGGAGGAATTACATCATTATGGTGGCCTAATGCCTTATTTATACTTAGAGATGTAACTAAGTATACTATAAATACAATAGTAGTCCCTGCACTATTTCCTTCTATGCACATTGATCCTAAATCTATGTATATTCTATTATTACATCAAAATGTGGAATTTATCTTTAATTCCAACACAAACACTAAAAGATATATTGCGCGCTTGCGTGATAGACTTTAGAAATGGTTGGGAAAGGCACTTACCACTGATTGAATTTTCGTATAACAACAGTTATCATGCTAGCGTTAAAGCTGTCTCATTTGAGGCACTTTATGGTCGGAAGTGTCGATCACCTATTTGCTGGGCCGAGGTCGGAGACGCTCAGCTAACCGGTCGAGAACTTATTCACGAGACAACCAAAAAAATTGTTCAAATCAAGCAAAGAATTTAAGCCGCTCGTGATCGCCAGAAGAGTTACGTCGATGAGGCGTAAGCCTTTAGATTTCAAGTTGGTGACCGAGTCATGTTGAAGGTGTCACCTTGGAAAAGGGTTATCCGTTTTGGCAAACGGGGGAAGTTGAACCCGAGGTATATTGGACCTTTTAAGGTGTTAGCCAAAGTGGGAACCGTTGCTTACAGGCTGGAACTTCCTCAACAATTAAGCAGGGTTCATAGCACGTTTCACGTATCCAATCTGAAGAAATGTTTATCCGACGAGCCGTTGGCAATACCGTTGGATGAAATACACATTGATGATAAACTCCACTTCGTTGAAGAACCAGTAGAAACAATGGATCGTGAAGTCAAGCGGTTGAAGCAAAGCCGCATATATCCTCATTATCAAGGTTCGATGAAACTCTAGGAGAGGTCCTAAGTTCACATGGGAACATGAAGGTCAATTCAAAAAGAAGTATCTGCACCTGTTCACAAATTGCGCATCTTCGTCACGTACCACGTCTTGAGCTTTGCGAACAAAGATCCTTTAACAGTGGAAGACTGTAACAATTC
>BQNB010202679.1:0-10818 GCA_026074375.1 Tanacetum coccineum
ATACGAATTCGGTTTTCAGTTTAGATTGCCAAAACCATAACCGAACCGAAAACCGAATATTTAATTCGGTTCGGTTTTGATAACTTCGATTCGGTTATAAATTGGAATCAATTATTTTCGGTACGAATCGATTTCAGATTTCGACTTATTAAGCGATTACCTAAACAATGAACACCCCTATACACGAGTATTTGCTTCAAGTAAATTTACATGTAGCCATACTTGAGGGAAAAAGATCCTCTCAATTTGGTTTTCAACATGATAGGTTATGTTGTGTGTAGGGGTGGCAATAAAACCCGTACCCGACGGGCACCCGATCCCCAAACCCTAATTTATTGGGGAATCCCCGAGTTGACTAAGGATGGGGATAGTGATGGGGAATCCCCGAATTATGAAATCGGGGATGGGGATAGCATAAATTCCCGACCCCAAACCCGACCCCGAACTTTTTAATGTACAAATATATATAAATTATTTATATATTAATACACCATGTATATGTATATGCATATGTTAGTGAGTATTGGCAAGTATTATACTTGAAGTATATTTGTACGTATATGTGATATTTAATGGATTAAATATTTTTTAAATGTCAAGCACTAACTATATATTATTCAACCAATATTTTTTGAATACATGGATTCGATCCATTTATTTATTTAATATATGTGACGTTGTAGTATTTACGGTGCTTTAAAGTTGGAAGACATTTTAAATAATCCACCTATGTACAACGTATGCGTTTGAAGACATTTTATGGGTCAATCCTTTATATTTTCGATTAGTTGTGTAATTTATATGCTTAGTTCAAAAGGGCGAAAAATCCCTGAATCTCCGTGGGGATCCCCGATCCCCATTGGGGACGGGGATGAGGATGTAAAACGATTCCCCAATGGGGATGGGGACGGGGATGGAGATGAGGCTTATAAATGGGGATGGGGATGGTAAATATGATCCTTGAAATTTCCCGATCCATTGCCATCCATAGTTGTGTGAAAAATAAATGAGTCTATATAATTTTAATTAAAAAAAACATCTTATGTATGATTAGCTGATGACCTATCATGTTATAACCATCATCCTAATCCATACTTGGGCAGTAGTTGGGCTAAACAAGTTGATGGATTCATAAATTAGAACCGCATCAAAACACATGCAGGACACTAATACTAGCCTACTAGGAACCATATTCATATACTCCCTATTGGCCTATTTGACAAACATTTTCAACTTATTTATCTATAGCTTAATCTACTAAAGTTTTGTTTTATTTTTTAACAGTTTATTAATAAATAACAATCAAATCCATTTTTCGTCCAAAATGTATACCTATACAATCATACAAATTGTTGTATTTTAAAGTTCAGTTATGAAAATTAAATCTTTTTCGCCATTTCATGACTTTCACATTTATCACCTCTAGACCCAGGAATTTGATTAAGAGTATCTTCACTGCCCACCAAAAGTTTTGAACTTTGTTCCTAGTCTTATTGCTTGTTATTCTATGTTACCTTTTTATAATTCTCCCATGTACTTGTTTTTGGGATCTGTTAGCTTTAAGCCGGATCAATGTGCAGCATGTGTAGTCACGTGTAGATTCACCCCCCTGCACCTCGGATGTTTGTCCATTCATAAGCTTATGTTTTCGAACTAGGAGCTAACATCGCCTTTGAACAAAACTATGAGGCAGCTATCATATTTATGTGTCTTTGTTTTTGTGGTGGAAAGTAACTGAATCTAGACGCAAAACGAAAGCGTAAATTCGTAAATATAGTGAATGAATCACATATTTTGATGTGAAAAAAACACTAGATTTCCATTTCAAATAACTTTCAAGGTTATATATGTTACAGCTTAAAAATGCATATTCTTTTTTGTCAAGTCAACCATGAAATCAGAATTCGATAATAATAATTATTTGACAATGTTAACAGGTGGAAATGCTCAAATCATAAACCACTCAAGAGTGACACAATAACAAAAGGCTTGTGACTATCACAAGTGACATGCGAGAAGTCTTAATTTTTTAATTTCTGCTACGCACAAGCAAACAAGAAGTGATCACGTCAATCTCCTAAAAATAAAGAGAAAAATGATGACATCTTATTGTAGAAAATGTGCCCTGAATTACTAAATAATTAAAGTTTGTTGAACACATACGAATAGTATATATGATAGCTTAGTATGAAATATGTTCCAAAATAACTTCTATTTTATCATGAATTAATTGACTTGCATCTCTAACTTGGTCCCAAAATCCAGCTTTTTCACTGGCTTCCACTTATCGAACATCTCAACTGAAATGGTATGCATGTGAACTCTTCATCACTTTTTGTCAAATGACTTGGTCTCACCGGCCATAAACTATTTGATTTCCCCTTTTCAAATCTTACATAAATCAACCCATGATTCTTGGCCTTTTAAATATTGGGATTAGGGTTTAATTGCCACACTATATTACTACTACACAATATTGCAAGTGTAAACCTCAATAATCTTGTCCTCAAACTCACAACTCTTTAAGCAGATCCAAAGTTTCACCCTTTCTAAAAAATTTACCAAGATATTAAATCACTTATGCCATTTCAAATGAAGTCCTCCAAATCAAGAATGAAGAAGGTTCATGTTTATATAATCATTTGTGTGCTTGCTTTCGCTTTATGCATTGCGATTGCAGTATCAGCATATTACATGATCATATGCATGAAAAGAAAAAAGAATATGAAGCATCATAATTCATCATGCAACAAAAGTGTTGATATAGAGTTTCAAAAGTTGAACTTAAGTATAAGAACTGCAAGCGAAAAGAAAGTTTCTTTTGAATCATCGTCCCAAATGGAATCTTTAGACGACCATATACTCGCCACTACCCCAGGTAAGCGGCTGGGGACAATGGTGGTGGTGGAGAATTACACGGTGGAGGAACTCAGTGCAGCCACTGCTGAATTCTCCTCCACCAACCTTATCGAGGGATCTATGTATCATGGTCGCCTCAAAGGAAAAAACGTGGCCATCAAGTGCACAGACCACGACACCATTTCCAAGATCAGGTTTGAGCTATTTAATGGCCCGGTCCGTTTTCACCCCAATATAATCAGACTATTGGGTGTGTGTAACGGTACTGACAGCCATGGTTTAATGACAACCGCCCGCAATGAATTCTTAGTATTCGAGTGCGCGAAAAATGGGTCCTTAAAAGATTGGCTCCATGGTGGTTTAGCAATGAAAAGCCATTTCATTGCATCATGTTCTTGTTTCTTAACATGGAAACAAAGGATAAAGATTTGTTTGGATGTAGCAACTGCTTTGCAATACATGCATCAGATAATTAATCCATGCTACGCTCATCGAAACATCAAGAGTCGGAATATTTTCCTAGATGAAGAATTTCATGCCAAGGTTGGCAACTTTGGCATGGAAGAATGTGTTAGAGACGAAAAAATAAACACACACAAAACCCCTAATCCAACCAACACCACATCCTTATCCCCCCTCCTAACAAAAATCCAACATCCCCCCTTCAAAAACTCATCAACCAACCAAACCTTTCTTTTCTCATTATTAAAAAAAATGCAGACTTTAGGTGTCCTGCAAATAAAATCTCACGAATAATTTATATCACACACAGAGACTTAGGATGAATTAATAAAGGTGTAATTCAACAACATAATAATTCATACACCACAAAAATAAGTAAATAAACACTATTACCCTCGTTATCAGTCGTGTACAAAACAAATTTACAAAATAATGAGAATATCTTACTCATTACACCACTTGTATACTTTCTAAAAACTATTTACTATATTATCTACTTAACTACTCATTACTACTCTTCAAGTTCAGATTTCAATACAAAAGAGTCAATAACATACATTATCTAAGAATCCCATCACACATGGGTGTGTGTGTCACAATAGGAGCCCTATTATAAACATACTTAAACACAATCAATTCTAAATGTAAATAAGATAGAGATTACCTCCTCCCCCCTTCCCACCCACCATATAATATACTAGAGACCCGCGCTCTACACTATCCTCCATCGATATTCCCAAACCCTCATCCAGCGTCTCTAGCAGCACTACTCCCAACATTCAAATAAATATTATTTTTTATAATTTTTAATTCATAATTCTTTCTATTTTATTTATTTATACCTAACTCATGTTGTTATATCAATACTGTGTATAGACTCTCTTAAGAATCAATTATATCTAAGAATTATACCGTCAAAAATAGAGAACTCCAGATAAAATTATATAAAGGAAGGTTTTAAGTATGTTATCTAATCATTTGTTGTCTTCTTGTTGATGTATTGTACTCTAGAACATTATATATTTATTTTCTTGGTTTTATAATTTTTTTTCTTTAGTGTTGTTCCTTATCTCTATATTTACATAATATATACTAAAATCTCTCACAGACGCAGCTTCTCTCTCGCTACTAAAAAGAAAATCTTATCAAAAACACGCTCGCACGCAGATATAACCCATCGTTTGTTATAAGTGAGTGTATTACAAATAAATTCACCACGTGTTGAGATACTAGTTCAGCGCTCAGTTGGGAGTGAGGGGTAGAGAGTATTGAGGTTAGGTGATGGTAGTAGTGGAAAGGGGCTTGTGTTTTCAGTAACACCTCCTCCCAACCACCTATTCCCAAAATTGATATAGATAAGTGTGTGTGTGTGTGCTCGTTAACTGCTATGGTGTGTGTGTTATAGTTTTGGTACGTTTGTGTGTGTGTGTGCTGTTACTCAGAGTCACTCTCGCACTCACTCTCAGCTCTCTCGTCTGAGATACCCACTCGCCCCCAGCTCCACCGCCGAATATCCAACTTCTCCCAATGTTTCTCGATCTCGCTGTCGTCCTGGGCTGACCATATGTGTGGGTTTTTAAAGAATTTTTATTTTACAGGTTGGGGGGTCTTTATCAGAGAGTGTGCAATGAGAATGTAAAGATACGGTGGGCTATAGTTGTGTGGTGTGTTTTTTGTGTGGGGCGCATCGCACTCTCTCGTCTGGGTTAGACATGTCTTCACTTGTGGTGGCAGGGGATATTTGATCTCGTGTTTTCCCACAACGTGGGATATAGGGTACATGGCACCTGAATCTAGTTTAGGTGTCGTTACTCCAAGTATAGATATATACGCCTTCGGTGTTGTTTTGCTTGAGATATTATCAGGAAACCCGCCAATTAGGTGGAGAAAATCAGAAAGTCATGATGATGATTCTCGCTTATCAGAAAAGATTAAGATTATACTTGATTCAGGTAATGTTGCGGATGATCTAAGGGAGTTTATGGATCATGCATTGGGTGAGAATTATTCATTGGATGTAGCGATGGTGTTGGCTAATCTTGCTAGAGCATGCGTCGATGATGATCCCTTAATTCGACCGAGTGCTGGAGAAGTAGTGCTGAAGCTGTCTGAATTGGTGGTCGAAAAGGAGGAGCAAGTGATCGTGCGTGAAAGTTCTTGTAGACCTCTTGTGGCGCAACCGTCGTTTTCGATTAAAGATGTGAAGGGTTTTTAGTAATATTAGTTGTATGTGTCATTCAATTGCTAGCTTGCTGCATTAATCTATGTAATATTAATAATCGATACTTTTTGTCCATGTTTATGGATTGTTTTTGTTTTGAGTTGTTGTATGTTGCATGTTCTACGAAATTCTAATGCCAATAGTTATTTAGCTGTAGATGTGGGTTAAAACTTAACAATGTCTTCTCGAGTATCATTTAAAGAAGGAAAGTAAAGAAAACGAAGTGAAACAAAAAATGTTGTGTTCTCGAGTATTACTTAAAGAAGAAAATAAAAGGAAAATAAATGGAAAACAAAAGTAATTTAGTTGATTTTGGAAGTCAAATGTTTCTTCCTAATATTGGGCTGAAAATCTTTACTTTCAATTTCTTTATTTTCCTTTAATGAAAAAATTCGAAAACACAGTGTAAAAGTAACGTGTAACTTTTAAGATCTAACTCGTCAATTTTTTCTTAACGGAAAATTTAATTATAGTCAGCAAGAAGCTTAAATAAAAGAAATATTTCATGAGTTTTGTACAAGCAAATTTGGGATTATCAATCAAGTCATTTCAATTTGTACATAATTTCCTACTTCTATGTAGAATCCATGAGTGATAAAATTCTATTCTCATCACCTTATTAAAGTATCTTTGTGACTTGAAAATAGCAAAGCAACGCTAAAAAGGTAATATAACAATGCTAAAAACGTACGGAGTACCAAACGAACCCACCTGGGAGCCAAGTGTGACACGAGCCACACCCGGGTCACGAAGAGTTATTGTTTTTAAAAAAGCGTGAGTTTTTGGTATTTGCAAACCATGATAATATTTTTGTGTCATTAACCAACTGGGCTAGCTCAGTTGGTCACCAAAAGTATCTTTGGGAATGTGAGTTCCCCACTAACCTAGAAGTTATGGGTTCAAGCCTCGCTGGAGGCATGTGTGAAATATATTGTAAGATATGTGGTATAGGTTGTGAAAAAAATTGCCGTTCTCAAAAAAATAAAAATAATAATAATATTTTTGTGTCATTTGGTTTAGCTTTGAATTCTAGTGGTTCAATATTAGTACTTATAATGTACTGTAATAGTTTTGCGCATGACTTTCGCACCAAAGTTGTTTGATACGTCTTTTCGAAAATACTAGATCCGTGGTATATACAACCGACTTTCACGTACATTTTCTGTGGTATGCAATTATGCATCGTCGACTTGAACATTGACTGTGTTTTGTTGCGACCAATGAAAATGGACTGTTGGAAACATCTCATTTGGAATTGGCCAATAGGGCATTTTATGACTTTTTCTTTATATAGACTCTCTTGGTTTGTCAATATTTGAAAGAAAAATATATTTTACTCTCTCCGTTCCATATTAAGTGTCCAGTTTGACTTTCTGAAGTTTTTTTTCATCAACTTTGACCGTAAATATTTTTATTTGTATTATATAATATCTAATAAAAATTATACCAATAAAAAATACATTCAAAACTTTATCTATTTATATGTTTTGCATCAAGTATCATATAACATAAGAAGAAAAAATTAAAGTTAAAGTTAAAGAAAAAAGACTTAAAAAAGTCAAACTGGACACTTAATGTGGGACGGGGGTAGTAGTATTTTACGGGTTCAATAATCTTTTTCCCTTGTGTTTCTAGCGCTTTGCCAGTTGCTTTTTTTAGATACTCCATCCGTTCTACTTTTATTGTCTACGTTTTTTTTTATGTCCCAATTTAATTGTCCACCAATAAAAATAGATAAGGAAGTTTGATCAAGTTTACTATATTACATTTGTTTGAAATTAATATTACAAAATTTAAAGAAGACTTTACTTAAATAGTTAAGGGTAAGATTGTCATTCTGTCAAAAAGTAAGAAAGAGAAAGCAATAATAAATGCATTTTTCTTAAATTATGTGTTTTTTATCGGAGAACAATAATTTTGAGACAGGGAGAGTATTATCTATTTGCCGTTTAAAAAAAAATCTTTTTCCCTACTCTTCTTATTTCGTAACCATGTTAACAAAGGAATTCTCAGATTTATCAAATTTGTAGATATGACAGTATGATACATGAATATACTTTTAATCATAAGAACTCATACAAATTAATACTCTAGAAAATTAACATTGTATTTTAAATAAATAAAAAATTGTACATGAGAAATCACACAAGGAATCAGTAGCTCGTACAAACAAAGAATGATAATTGATACCAATTATGAAAAACGTTTAGTTACAAAAGAATGAAAACAATGTATATACACATATTATATGCACCCGATGGGCTCATGGATATCGATATGATGCTCACGCCATCATTTCCCTGAATTCGTCGAAATTGAGGACACCATCACCGTTAACATCAAACTTGGCAATCATTATTTTACAATCATCAACTGTTTTCGACTCTCCCAGTTTGCTAAGCGTCCTTCTCAAGCTTTCCGCAGTTATGCGTCCACTCCCTTCCGTTTCTTCATACATCTTAAAAGCCATCTTCAAATCATTAATTTTTTCCTCTTCGTTTGCACCTTCCACCACTTTCACCAAGTCCTCCATGCTCAACAACCCGTCTCCATCCGAATCTATCGAAGCAGCTACCATCTCGGCATCCTCCAGTGACAACTCTCCACCAATCTTTCCAATGCAGATTTGGAGTTCCGGGGGCGATATCTTCCCGTCCCCATTTTTGTCCAAGTGTCCGAACACACTTTTGTATTGTTGCTCTTTGTCCATCAAAGTATCCAAGAACACGATTAACTAAAGATAAGTATGTATGGGTGTGTAATATATATGTTGTAGAGAGAAAAAGTCTCTTAATAATTAGAATATGCTAAGAAGTGAATAGCCACGAGGATAGAGTTGAAATTGCAATATCTATAGGAATTTTAAGGCCGTACAAGCCACCACGTTTTGCACACGGGATGTTTTATGACTAAAACTAGAAGTTCAAGGGGAAAGTTTCAAAGTGAGGGCAACGTTTTGCACACAGGAAAGTTTCAAAGAGAGTTGAATATTTTTAGTTGCATAGATTGTTTTGTCACATATTTTTTCTAGAAGCACATTATCTACCATCCCCGGATAAGTATATCACTGTTTATATCATGCCTCTCCTAGACCACACCTCAACATATACATGATTCCTCTTTTTGTCGTAATTTGCATTTTTTGTCATTGTGTCATGTTCCGTTGTTTTAGTCATTTAATCGCTTGTTGCATTAAATTTATGTAATAGTAGCATTAGCTTGTGCACGTTAATGATATTGTATTTGATATCATGCTATTGGCATCTTGGTCTCTTTAATCATGGTGGTTAATCCAATAATCCATAGTGTATTTTCGATATGAATCAGACAGGGTTTGTATCATAAACAGGAAACTAATGTTTTGGATCCATTCGTGGGCCAGTTCTACTTTAAGTTTGTACTTGTCTTGTTTTTTTTGGGTTTTTGGCTTTAAATAGCCACGTACTTTCTCAAATGTACTAATATGGTACGTGTATTAAATTTATTGCCAATATCATACCTGAACTTTGCATTTCGTGTCAATATGGTACCATTGTTACCGGCTACTGGTAAAACCGGCTAGCATTTTGCTAAAGTGTGTTGTGTAAGGGCATTTTCGTCCTTTTAACTTTATCTTCAACCTTGGCTCTATATATCCATACAGTCTATGGGTACTTGGTTCCTTTTTGTGCAATAAAAACAGTTTTCGTGGTACACGAGATCAATAAGTCAATTAGTAATCAACATCATAACTAATGGCATACCACTCTAACGATATCCATGGTATCCTCCACCTGTTTCCAGTTAGCATTTACAAGATCTTCCTCCTCCTGAGATTATAAAACAAATTTTCGTTTTATTTCATGGATATATTCAATCAATATGGTGGTGGTGAAAGGAAACGAAAGCCTCAAACGGTTATATTTGCTTGTTTGTTTTAATAGTTTGTGTCGTCGGTTTTTTTTTTCTATTTTTAATGTTATTTTTGAGGACGGTGATGATGAGTGGTTTGTGGTTAGTGGTTTGAACACTACATGAGTTTGATCATGGTGCTGAAAATGGAGATTATTGGTTAGGGACTAAGATGATATTATTGACTATATTGAAGGCGTAGCTAAATCAAAATAAACCGGAAGATGACAATGGAGAAAAGTACTAACTCAATATGTGTTTAAAGAACTTTTGTTGGTGGTAGTGAAGCAAAGTTATAAAAAAGCTAGATTTGTAGTGTGATGATGGAGCATAGAAATCGTATGATTTCTTTCCACCTATAAAGAGTGACAAACTCTTGTGGTTTCTGTGTGTGTAAACTCAATTGAGTTTCAAGGTTGTATTTTTACCTTTGTTTATTTTATTAATAGTATTATAGTATGCTATTATGTTATCTCATCAAAGAAACCATTGTATGCTCGGTCATGAGTGAATGTTTTTGCATGGCGAAATTTAAGTTAAACTATTTATCTTTTGTTTTCGAGGTTTTGCAAGTCGTATCACAGTTTAGCTAATGATATTGTCCCAAAATATCAACCATTTTTCCAGCTGAGAAGATGATGAATAGTGTTATGTGAGTTGGATGCTACGTAAGCGTTTAGCCTGTTAATCAGGTGGAAAAGTCAGTTCACGTACCATATTGACACGAAATGCAAAGTTCAGGTATGATATGGGCAATAAATTTAGTACACTTACCATATGGGTACATTTGAGAAAGTACGTGGCTATTTAAAGCCAAAAACCCTTTTTTTTAACGGCGGCACATTATTAAAGCAGAACTAGCAAGACGCTAGCAACTACAAAGACGATTTAAGCCAGTTAGTCCAACTAATACAATTTTTTCCTCTAAATTTTAACCAAGAAAAGGAAAAAGACGAATGCTATAAAAAATGTCACAAATTCTCATAACTTGAGAATTGAAAACGACATTATTCCTAAACCGCCAAAGGATCCAACAAGTAGAAGCAAAGATGACATAAGCCCGGTCTCTCGCATCTTTTGAAGCTCTCCAAGAAATAAACCAAGCATCCCAATCTTCACAGGTTCTAAAGAGCAGGAAATTGAGCTCACACCAGGCCCTCACTAACCTCCAAGCGTTCGTTGCTGTAGGGCACGAGAAAAAAACATGAGAATTAGACTCCACATTACCGTTGCAAACCGGGCACATGATCGAAGGGATGTCCAAACCACAATAGGAAAGATTTAAGCGATGAGGGAGTTTGTCAAGAAACATACGCCACATAAAGACGTTAACTTTCCGCGGAAGAGTCTTACACCACCTTGTGCATGGAAGAGAATTATGAAGC
>BQNB010202680.1:0-10818 GCA_026074375.1 Tanacetum coccineum
TGGATGTAAACCTCAATTTATTTTATGACAGTTTACATTAATTGATTATTTCTAGTCTACGCGGTTTAGCTTAAAGTAAATATTAAAAGTATCGCGTATCGGACTAAAATAAATGGTAATCATTAATAGAGTCGGACAATGACATGAAAAATGAGAAATGTTACAAAGCTGGTAATTGATTTGCTCATAGCTAAGTGATCGTTTTCTCTTATCTGCAAATAGGTCAATTTTGTATGTATGAGTACCAACATTTATTACATCTACATAAAACTCAGATGAATCCAAATGATATCCAAGGAAAATAAGAATATTTCGAGCAGAAACCTAATAGATAATAGATACTTAAGCGAGATCCCATTCTAATAGACTCCTTGAGACTCATCTCATAGGAGCTCCCACATCAGATAGTTAATAAACAACAACACATTCAAAAGCTTGTGACATATATATCATTGCAACATTGCAACATTGAGCTACCTGACATGATTGTTTCTATGACATGCATAGGGGATAATGTTAGGCCAAAAATCATATACAAATTTGCATCACATTTGGTGAGTCCAAAATAGCCTACGACGACTAAACTTTAAATCTTTTCTTAGTTATGTAAACATCCATTAGCCAATAAATAGAAATAATGAACTCGACCACGACACTTCAAAGAGAACAAAAGAAGTAAACGAAATTCTAAAACTCTGCATTCAAACAACCACAGAGCCTAAGCCTTATTTAGCTTTTCTACAGCTATTAAATTTGCTATATGTCTTTTAATAAACTGTTGTCATCAGACCGCAACATGAAGTTTCAAAACAATGCGCAACCTAACACAACTATACCCAAACTATTTTTATATATTCTACGTTCCATGCAAAATTATGCCGCATGCACATGTGTTGCAACAAATAGTAGACCTACATGATAACTAAGATGTAAAACTTAAAAGAAAAAGAGAAATTTTATATGCTCGTTCTTTATTATGTTTAAAATAAATACCTTTAATGGATACAACTTATCAAGTATTGAATATTTTCTCAAGTAGTAACTTGTTTTCTTGGAACTGCTCAGAAAATAGAATAATACTTAAGGAAATAACCTTTAGAGGCACGTCGAGGCAATTATAAAAAGAATTCAATTTGAAAAGATAGGGCAGTTCCATGATACGTCATCTCCAACGCTCATCATGCACCTGCATTTATCAAAGGTAATAACGAAAATCAAGATATTTGGCTTGGAACTTTATATATTGATTTAAAGTATAATTTTTTAGTTAGACATTTAATAAAACAGTTGGTAAACCTCAACAATGGAATCCAAATCACTTTTAGAAAAGTAAAAAAAATAATGCTATAAAAACCCTTTTGAAACACAAACTTGGCGAGAGAAAAAAACCTTGGAATATTTAGGTAGATAGGCATTTAAAAACTAATTGTTGATATTTAGACTGATTTATGCATATTGCTAAAAGAGGGCCCTAATAGCATAAATATATCCTAACGTATAATAAATTTCCAAAGAACACATTACAACAACATATTAAACCGATGAACACATACATAAGGATATCTTAAAGCCTTAGAAACACCTAGAGTACCTGACATCAGTAACCATTCTATCTCAAAGAAAATATCAGATAAAGAAGACATCAATATTTATAATATATGAGGTAATCTGTAAAATTAATATAAACTTGGTTAAAGTTACATTATGAAAGCTGCAAAATTAGATGAAAAAGAATAAAAGATAGTTGATTTATCAAACACCTTTTAAGCATAAAAAACTCCTAATACCAGATAAAATAGGAACATCACTATATTCGAACATTTCATCAAAACACATAATATGCACAATCAACCAAATCTTCAATAAGTACATGATTTTGCAAGCATTTACATGAGTCTACATTCACATAGCATTCATTAATGGTAAAACCCAAGTAAAGTGGAAATCTTAAACAACATTAAGTATTTAATGTGAAAAATAATTACGTTTTAAGGAAATGGTTTTCTTATTTTTGCCTTCACTTTCATTGGCATACCTTTCATTTTAGAACAATGGTTTTATACACTGTAATAGCATAGATCCCGACTTCATGTAGAACATCAAACTAAATTTGGTCACCAGTATCACATTGATTCATCACAATTACAATATATGACCATATTAATAGTTACAACATAAGCATTTTCCTTTTGTGAAGCCACTAACAACTAAAAAATGAGACACAATTGAAAAGTCACTTCACAACTAAGATTCGATAAATTATTACCAATCGAGAAAAGAAACACTTTTCAAGGTGCAACTATATGCAGCATCTAAATACCTATGTGAGTCTAAGCACACATAATCCTATCATAATGCTTTATCAAACGGCCGACTTACCCGCGCAGCTAACTTTTATTCAATCAAGCTAGTAAAAAACATATATCATATCATAGGCAAATCAAGTAAAGCTCTAAATATACAACATATAAACCACAAAAGTTACACAAGTAGTGGAAGACGGTGCTCAGATCTGCAAATGTAGGAAGAGACCAAACACACGCCATGGCTGCAACCATACCACAGGTATGGTTACCCCGCCAAGATACATGCGTCCGTAAATAACGATCCAAACAAACATAAATGCACAATAATATCATTATCGCCCGTTATTTAATCCATATTTAGACATTTGCGGTGATATATCTTCTACCAAAAAATAGACAGTGGCGTATGATAAATGGCAAACCACAAACAACCATAACTTTGAAATTCACCCAATATAACAAGCATAAGTAAATGCAACGAAGCATAAATAAAGCAACCGCTTACAACCCACACATAAAGTAATCAGCTATTACCGCAGAATCACCAAAGGATGCGGTAAGCATCAGCGAATGATCGTATAAGAGGCTCAAACAGGCTAATAACATATTGAAGAGGACACGTCTGCCATGGCTGTGACCATAATAGGTCGCCCCGCCAAGATACGGATGGTCTCATCTTCATGAAAGTCGTTGAGACTCATCACAGCCTGCTACAATCAACATTTCTATTTGTCACGTGTAACATTCAGCAATAATATGCCGCCAAAAAGAGGATTCATATGGCATAACTAGAACCGTAATATCCTGGCATGTCAAGCGCCGATAATCTCAACTTTAATCGAATCCATCAAGAGCTATGACACCAAAATCTCATAATTAATATCCTAACAAAGCAACAAAATCTATATAAGATAAACAAAATCCAAAATTTACCCCAAAACACACATTCAATTACAGAGTGCAATAAACCACATCTAAACCTACACCCCTAATTTATTTATATAAATCTGAAACACCTATTAAAATAAAAGGCAAAACTAACAATTGAAAGTTTGTTTTTCACATTGATTAAAACCACTACTTGTAAGTTCATTTGATTGTTTCCCTTCATACTTAATTTAACAGTCATAACCGCCAACGACATAAAAAAACTGATACAACAATATCTTAAAAGCCATACAATTATGAAAACCCAAACAACTTACCAAAATCAAACAGCAGCAATTCGTCTCTAATAGAGATAAAAACCCTAAAACATAACCAAATGCACCACCAAAGAGATTATATACCATAGTAACCCATGCCAAAACACAGGTGGAATTCATGCAAGAAATCATGATCAGTGGAAAGCTTAGTGGCAGTATTAGTGGGAAATTAATAGAGCGAGAGAGAAGAGAAGTTACGGGTGGGGGTTTAAATATACCGGGTTAGACCGGGTGTGCGAAATAAATATATCGAGTCGGACCGGGTGTGTGCCATAAATGCATTTACCCAGTGCATCCTGGCAAATGTATGTTTTTTATAATACCCCCACTCCCCTCTAACCCTCTAGTAATCCTAATATTCTATTATATTTCTACTGTTCACAACACTGTAAAGAATAATAGAAAAATAGTTACTGTTTAATATGTGATGAGAAAGAGTTTGGCTAATGTATATATTTATAAATGAAAGACAGAAGAGATAGAAGATGATTGTTATTAAGTGATGATCTAAATGAGTAGAATGTGTTTGTTATTTATAATGGTTTAAGGAATGTAAACAATTAAGGGTGCGTTTGGTATACTAGTCGGAATCACAATGAGTATGGGTTTGATAAGAGACGTGTATAAGATTAAGGATATCAATTTCCTTGTTATTGTTTGGTATGAATTTTAGGGTAAAGGTATCAAATCAAATAAACTAGTGATTAAATTAAAAAGTGTCACATTAAACCAATTAGTGGTAAAAAAATATCGGTAGAAAATAAAGATTATAGGCCCTACGGGAATGGTTAATAAAAGTAGTCTCTCCCTAGTGGTATGGATCTATGATTGATGTTTTCATTCCTTACTATCAAAGTTCCAACCAAACATTTGAAATAGGTATGAATGTGATCGATTGATTCATTTACCCTCCAAACAAACATCTCCTAACTACACTACTAGAATTAAGGTGAATATACATAATAAAGATATTTATAACACTCCTCCTTACATATTCATTGTTTGTTATACGTCATAATTTTCCTTATTAAAAACTTAACCAAGAACACCCCAATGAGATAAAAAAAACTTGTTCAAGGGAAGAAGAATGTAGTGCAACTAATCAATGGCGGCTTAGTGGCAAAAGGGATTGTAGCTATCACTCTAAAATGTGTGATGTCTCAAGTTCAATTTATGTTAGGTGCAAACAAACTTTAAGTGGCCACGCCTTCTGAAAAGGGAAGCCTTTTCCTGGTTTAAGTCTTTATGGCGGTGGGTTCAAACCCGGTGGATTAGTCGGCCAAAAGGTCAGAAACCATGGTTACCCAAAAAAAGAAGAATGTAATGTGAATAATGCTCCTCCTCAAAGTAATGTATATCTTTCAAGCGTCGAAGGCCGATCTTCCAAACCAGTTGCTCAAAAATAATTTTCGGCAAAGGTATTGTGAATAAATCTGCCAAATTCTTACTTGATCAAATTCAACAATGTAAAACCGTAAGGGGGAGGGGGTGAATATAGTTTTTTTGACTTGTTTGAAGTTTATAAAACTTCAAGTCTTGAAAGAGCCGAGTGGTGTAATGATCTACTTAGCAAAGAAACAATAAGTAGATGGAGATAGATAGAGAGAGAGGGAGAGAAAGAGAGAGAGAGAGAGAGAGAGAGAGAGAGAGAGAGAGAGAGAGAGAGAGAGAAAGAGAGAGAGAGAGAGAGAGAGCATGATATATACTAGTTCGGGAAGGGGGTTTAGTCCTTCCATACATCTAGTTGCGAATCCATGACTCTGATACTATACTAGTATAATCCTTATGGTGGACTACAAACCGTATTACAATTTAACTTCACCGGCTTTCAACAAAGACTGATGCTCACACAGAAGAGTTACTACCTACAGTATTCCACCCTCGGAATCCACCCTTAAGAACCGGTGATTCGACTTAACCTCTAGGATCACTTAGATCAACTAGGAACACTACCCACTTCCCCTTGGAAGCTTAACAAACCCCTAACTAGATCCCCAATGATCCAGGCTTGATCTAACGGATACAAAACATTCCTTACAACTCGATTGATTGACATAAGATAGATGAATCAAGTCATAACCTAACCTAGAGACTCGATTCTAATATAAAGGATATGAGATAGAAGACTCTCAGCAAAACACATAAGTGTGGATTAAGCACTTGTGTGGCTCTTTTGCGGAGATGTGTGCTCTTCAATAGATGATAAAAGAGAAGATTAAGAACACTTGATGTTTAGACTTAGAGGATTAGAGAAGAGAAAAGAGAGGAAAGAATGTTTATAAGAGGTGACGAATACAAAGGCCAAGGGTGGGTATTTATAGGCCAAGAGTCCAAAAATGTGAAAAACATTTCGAGTCTGGTGCGCTGCCCACGCGTCAGCGCGTAGCCAGCACGCCAGATTCTTGACTTTGTTTTTCTTCGGGATATTGGTGTTTTAAATACCCACACTTGTTAAACCCCCAATTGTACTTCACACTATGACCTTTCAATCATTCTAATGCTCAAGGTCAACCAACTTAAATAGCCATTTGATAAAACGTTTGTGAAGTATTAAAAGCGTTTTGCTTATCCGATAATGTAAAGAGAGAAAAGTATTATCAAAAATAGGTATTTTGGGTATTCCTCAAAGTGTAACTAGCTTAGTTGGTGTTAGGCCCATTCAGTGCCTAATCATCTTTTACTTAGGATTTGAATACAAAATATCCTAAGTGTTAATAACCTTTAACATTTAAAGGTCACTGAGTGAACAGTACTTAGTGAGTTGCCTTCAAGATGCTCAACTCGAGTCTATAAGAAAGATTCTATCATTCAGTGAGGCAGTTCTCAGTGAATGAAGCCTGAGCCAAAGAAGAAGGTGATGGGTTCAGTGAGTTATGGCAATAGACTCACTGAACCTCATACGATCTCCAACAACTAGAAGACCCTGAAGATAAGAGACTAAAGAATAGGCATGATAGTTTGAAATGGATAAGTCTAAGCTCTTATCCATCTGAAGTCAAACTATCCTGAATAGGGTATAAAGACAAGGTCAGTGTCATCAACTAACCTTAGAAAGTGTGTTTGTCCTAAACTTAGAATAGAATTGTAACAGAGACAAATGTGTACAATATGTATTAACCTATCAGCATTAGGACACACACTTATCACCCACGTGGGTATAACCCTACCTAAGTAGTATAAATAGAAAACGTCTTGTAAATGAGTAGGTTAAGTTTGTGCATTCAAAGTAATATATTTCACAAACACCTACTCATCCAAAAAACTACTAAGTCCCTGAGCAAGCTCAGTTGGTTAGCATAGTAGTCGACTTTGGATAGCACTTTAGCTTTATGCAAAGTTGTTAGTTAGGAGATCACACACACATATTGTCATTTAATCCCCATTGTAGTTTCACATACAATGGGGTATAATTCTTAATAAATATAAAGAGTTAAATGTTGAAAATTAGTTTTGAGTTCTTTACTGTTTTATATACATTACTTGTCAAAACTGGTTTTCTTTGCATTACTATAAGCCATGAGTTAGTTATCTTAACTTTCTAGTTTTAGGTCACTAACTCAAATGGAATAACAGTTTTCCTTATTTGTCGTGGTTTAACACTGTTCGGTTTGATATAGCGATTAATCTTAAAAACAAGATTATCTGATCGGTCATTT
Organism: Tanacetum coccineum; assembly: GCA_026074375.1. Classification (NCBI taxonomy): domain Eukaryota; kingdom Viridiplantae; phylum Streptophyta; class Magnoliopsida; order Asterales; family Asteraceae; genus Tanacetum; species Tanacetum coccineum. Next base: position 7,168 of record BQNB010202680.1, read on the forward strand.
ACAACACTTCATCCGCGCAATGTAGTGTAACAACATTAGACGAATTTAGCTTGATTTTGACAGCGTAACAAAACTTAATAGTAGTTTTGAAAGCTTCTGAGCCACCTGGAAAGTTTTGAAATGACTAGTGGTATGACTTTATTGTTTAACACCATTCGGTTTGATATAGCAATTACATATGCAAATACTAAAAAATGATTTATATCTTGAGGGCATGTCCTCGCTAAAGATATTGCCACATCACCACCTGGATATAGTTACGAGTAATTAGGCTAATCAAATGCTAAAAATGGTCAACACTATGGTCAAAGGGAAAATATTATATATTATGGAAAGGCGGGGAAAAGTCAGAGAACGACCAATTGGACACAAAGGACGTGTCCTCAGGAAATCTTTTGGTTAAAATTTCAACCCGAGTTAGCCTCGGTCAACGACTATAAGTGGGATTTTTTGTCGTTTAGTGGGTTTTGCCGAGGACACACTTGTCCTCAGAAAAACCTTTGTCTCCAGTTCACATTTTCCTTATAGTGTTTTTAAAGCTCGAGTTTGATTATTAAATGAGCTCAAACTTATCGTTTTGCTTGATTCGTTTCGAGTTTTAATCGATATGATATCGATAATTTTACAAGTAGCTTGGCTCGTTTCCACCCACATTTTTTACACTACAATATATTGTTAAAAAAAGTTACACCTAAAATATTTACCAACGAACAAATCTGTTGCTAATCATACAAAAGTTTGTTGGTAAATACACTTTTCACCAACGAGAAATAAGTTATTGGTAAAATCGTTGGTAAATTTATTCACCAATGAAATTATGTCGTTGATATTATTGTTTTCTGATTTTACCAACGAATTATCGATAAAAAGTAGTTGGTAAAATTAGAGGGAACTTTCCCGCCAAATATCAACTAAGTTCCAACGAATTTAGCAACAATTACGTCGTTGGTAAATTATAAATCTTGCTTTTCTTATCTTCGTTGGTAAAGTCGTTGGTAAAGTAATAACTTACTAACAAGTCGATGATTGTTTGTGAAATTTCGTTGGTGCTGGTATGATTTCTAGTAGTGACGAAAGACAAGATCATGTATAACATAATGTAATTAACATAAGTTTAAAGATTCGTATACCTTTTACAACTAAGCAAATGAACAACGAATCTTGCAAACACACAGATGTGTTAATTCAACAACGTAAAACTACTAGATTCAAAAGAGTGAATCTTTAACGTTCTTACACATAATACATTTGTAGCAAAACAATTAAGTATGCTAGTACTAGTAAGTGATAAGCTAAGAAACACTTCATTTCTTGAAGCAAGCAAAAACCGAATACCTCTTTGGTGGTTAGGAGTCGATCGACACACAAGGAACAAAAGGGAGAAGAAGAACTTTAGGTTTTAGGTTTTTCAAGGTTAACCAAATAACGAACCAAGAGTTCATTATATAGGTGTAGATTACTTGACTTGAGAGCAGGGGCGGCTCAACCTTCTTAAAGGCCTAAAGCGAAGTCTTAAAACGAGGCCTATTAATCAAAGTTATTTGCCAGAAAATCGTTTATATAAAATTTACTTTTCCATGTTTTTTATGTGAAATGTTGATTAGTTATTGAAACCAATATATTATAGTATTTCATTTTAACTAATGAATGAGCCAATAAATCTCATCTTCTGGTGACACTTTCGAGTGTAAATAACTTTTAATTAGCTTTAGCTATGAAATTCTTCTTTCTTCTTAAGAAAATGTTACTAAAATGGTTAACATGGTTCTATACGCCATATAAGTATTACTGAGAGAGTTAAGATTTATAAGTTGATTTAGTATATCAACTAGTGTAACATTTGTTCACATGTATAATTTCTCTCAAAACTCTTAGTTTCAAAAAAAATCTATGTCGTTAATATAATTGTTATAATATGGCTCAAAGAACTTTTAAGGTTCAAACTACTACTTTTTTAGCTTGTCATCATCTAGGGATTTTAAATTTTCAATTCTAAATAGTAAACTAAAGATACCTCCATACAATCTAAATTGGTCAAATTTATTTTCTATTCATGAAATAGCTTGATCTTCAGTTCTAAAAGTCGCTTCACCGGTTTTTATACTTTCATTGTCAACATCGTCATCATACTTTCTTTTTCTAAAAATAGCTCGTTTCTTTTCAAATTTTCGTTTTGCAGTTGTTTTTCTTTAGCAATTTCTTTAGCGGAAACTAAAGCATCCTTAAAGCAACTTTTTATTTAAGAATTATAAATTAGTAGATGAGAGAAATCTAGAGAGTGAAAGTATGTTTGTGGGTGTAAAAAAATAAACGTCTATTCATCGATGTAAATGGTTGTTATCAGGGCTTAATTTAACATTTTGTTTTTTATGCAAAAATGGGTCTTTTACATACTTAATATATTTGAGATTAAATTTCTATAACTCATAGGCTTCCAAAATTGATAGGTTCTCAAAGGGGGTTCATTGGTCTCACTATCCGGCCTAAAAGGGGAGCCTTTTTTTAAGGTTTCAGCTAACCATCTTAATTGATCTAAATTAGAATAATTATAACTATACATTTTAAATGACAACTTTATTTACAAAATAGACAAGAGGGTTTTTACGAACAAAGGGAACAAAGAAAAGATAGACTACGAGAAAGCTAATTGACAGAAAATAAAATCTCACTTGATAGGAATCAAGCGAGTAGACCTAAGCTAAATAAAGCTCGAAACCTAACTATTCCTCGGCAGCGGCGCCAAAAACTTTATGTGCGGTCGTTGAAAACTCACACGAAGTTTTACAACTCCATAGGCAGTGTACCTAACCGTTGTAGTGTAGTATAGGCAAGACTCGAGAGTTGTTATCATTCTCTAGGGGAATAGGTTAGGAAGGCTCGAACAGAATGTAACAAAGGTCTAAGGGGTTGATAAAAGATTATTTTTGTATTTTATATTTTATGAAAACAGGTAAAATTCAGGTTTTTAGAGGTTGGTTTTGGTTTTAACTAATTAAACTAATAATAAATCTAAACTACTTTGGTGAAAACTTATATGGTAAACGAACGTATTTACTTAATCATGCATTACTCCTTAGTTTGCTTCTCCTAATTCTGTTGCTTTGTCACACTTGTGATGATCTGTGTAAGTATTTCCTAAGTCATGTACGAATTACACGAACCCGCCGTCTATGTAATATTCTGTTAAGGCAACGCACAAGTAAGGTAGTATGAAGACTATTACAAGGCCCCTAAGAGTACATTACATGCATTAAAACACTTAAGAGGGATCAACCATATTAGGGGTAAGGTAGTATGAAGACTGTTACCGATGGTATCCTTTCTACACACTCGCGTTTCCCTAGACGTCTATGCTAATGTAATATTTTATAGCCAGTTTTCTAAAGCCTAATGCGCATATCCATCACAAGAAGCAATATTAAAAGGATCTAGAACCTAAGTTTCATGCAATCATTAGTAAATACTAATGGATCTAGCCTAGCATATTAAAAGGAAACGAAGAACAAGAATCAATCAAACAACACATAGACATATTGAATGATAAAAGATAAAGGATCTCACTTGATTAGAACATGAGTTAAATACAAGAGGGGTTTAACACCCTAAAAACAGCCTAAGTAGCAGCCAAATTCTTCTTCTAAAACTAGGGTT
>BQNB010202681.1:0-10818 GCA_026074375.1 Tanacetum coccineum
CCGCCCTCTCGGGTTATTCTTTTTGGTGATATTCTTACTGTTATTCCTTCTACTTCTGTGGTTGCTCCAGAGACTTATACTATTGGTCCTGTTATTTCACCTGCCGCTCCTATGGTTGAGACGACTCTTGTCGCTTCACCCACTGGATTGTGTGGCTTGGTTCCCTATTCGGGTTACGATTCTAATTCACTAGATGAGATGTCTTCACCAGAGCACAATTCCCCGCTACCAGCTATTTCACCATTCTTATGCACCGATTCTTCTAAGGCTCCTGATTCTTCTAATGGACCACCATCGCAGGACCCTTATGTTGCTACCATTGCTCGTTGGAGGAGCAGGGTAACAACACGTCCATCATCATCATCTGAGTTTCCTATTGCTCCTGTCACTGCCCCGCCCGGGATTCGTCGACGATCAGCTATTCTTATCTGACTCGGGGAAGCTATTCCTTTTGGTCGTAATATAAAAAAACCCATGGTTTATGAAAGAATCAAAAAGCTACAACACAAACTAATATTTTTATTGCTTATTATAATCACTTTTGTAACATCCCATTTATCATCATATAAACTCAAAACTTGTAACGGTTATATTAATGATAAATAAATGATTTAATGGGAAAACTGTGTAACCACCATATTAATATTTGTATTATATAAAACTGAAAAAATGTTATAATATACATTAAAATGTCAGTTAAAAAATCTTAATATAAAAAAACTCATGGTTTATGAAAGAATCAAAAAGCTACAACACAAACTAATCATACTTCACACACAATAGATTCAGTCATCCAAGATTCTTCTGGCCTTTGAACCTTGCCCAGTCTCTCGTCAGAAAATTAAATTATACAGGAACCCTTCGTCGCAACAAGCGGATACCCGTCTATTTTAACTTATGTTTTAAAGATGCTACTTATGTTCCTTTCTTTCATTTGGACCTTAGTTTATTTGAATATGAAATACTTTGCATTATTATTGCTTAAAGTTATTTTAGTTTAAATTATCATTCATTTGTACAATTATTGTTAAAAAAACGTTTAACCGAATAACATTTGTTCGCCGTAAAATATAGTCTACCCTGCTAGTTAATTATTATTTAATTGTTGGGTCCACTTAATTTAAGTCAATCACAAAACACGAGTTACAAAAAGTTAAAAAGAAAAACACAATCGTCGAAGTAATATATTCCGGTAGATTTAGTAATACCCGTTAGGGGTGTTTTAAAAATAACATTAATTAGTGTATTTAATTAGTTTAAACTTTGTAACATATGTATGGAGAATAAATGTTGTACATTTTGCTTTAATATTTATATTTGTTAGATAGTTGATTTTGTGATGAAATGTTGCATTTAAAGATTGTATATTATACTTTATAACTTGGATTACTTAATTTTTTTTGTATTGAAAGATTACATTTAAGGATTATACATTATACTTTATAATTTGGATTACTTAATTGTTTTGAGAGCATTAAATGAAGAAAGAGTGTCTAATTTATTTTATATGTAGTATATATATAAATAAAAAAAATTCTATTATAAAGTAACATAAAAATAAAAGACATTAATGATTGGTAGGCCTATAAATAATCAAATTAGACATACATTTACGCATATCAATTATGCATGTCAACGAATGCTCATAACTAAAATGTGCAGTGATTTTTATACACTGTTTCATAGTTGATGGGCGAGTTTTGAAACTTTGTATTCATCACCAATGCCATGCAGATAACAAGTGTTATACAGGACAATGCATATGCAGATAACAAGCGTAAAACAGACGCGCTTCGCTGCAGGTTAACTACAGAAAGTGATAAGGTATGACCTTTGTTATTTTTAAGATATATGTAAAGTAAAAGATGAGGATATATAAACGAACTTAATTACCGAAGATAAAAAAATACCAATAGATAAATTTTTAAAAGTATTTATTAAGAAAAGGTTTTTTTAAGAGGTTATACAAAAAAATAACGAATTTCAAGCAACCATAAAGGAACGAAAACTATTTTATCAACTGAAAACCAGCATTGATTTACCGATCTATATGCACAACAAACAAACATAAAAGAAGAAAATATATCAGAAATGACAACACCAAATTCACAAAACAAGAAAGCCTATTAGAGGCTATATATAAACAAGTTCCCAGGTATGTCTAATTGTCTAGTTCCTTTGATTACTTGCTTTGTTCCTTGCTGTTTTTTAGATGTGTCTTTTCTTTTCCGTGGGTTTTTTTTTCAGAGTTGCCGCTTGTTTTTCATAGTCGATGGCCGCATCTAGTGAGTAGATGCGAAACGCAAGGGCAGATGTGGTCGATATCTTCGCTGCTACCGAAACCGACGACCAACACCACCACCAACTGTTATTTATGTACTCAGTTTTTATCATCGTTTCGAGTACTAACGTGGCTTCAACCATCTGCAATGCAAAAAGGACGATCTCATTTGCCTGTCAATACATAAAACAATAGAAAGAAAAGTCACCAAACCATATAGATGCATACATACCTGATATATTGTATCAGCGGATTTAACATATTCACACCACGCTGATCTACATTCAGCACTTGCCCTAGAAGTTCTTCTTGCTCTATCAGGTAAAGCAGCTTCCATATCCAACAAATTAATCTTTAACTGCTTTAATGTATGAAGAGCCTTACCCGCAAGTGGCTTTTGTGAAGCCTTGGGAGCAAGAGAGCTGCTAGTAATCTCACTACTTGACACGTTATCTGAGGATCTTAATCGATTACAAGGTGAAATCTTGTGGCGTAAAAGCTCATTGTTACTGAAAAAAGTTTTGTGGCACTTGCTACAATGGAATCTAGAATGAAATACAGGTTCCAAACATCGACACCTGTGCCATTCTGTCAAACATTTCCTTTGCCTCTTGGAAGATGTTCCCACATATCGTTCCAGCTGCAACTCGTACTTGGACTTTAGCAACTCCGTTGCCTTTGTATTAAGGCAATAGAGCAAACGAGAACTCTTCGTTTTTGAAGAGCGCGCTGCGTGACTCTCCAGTAAATTCTTTCCGTTCTGTTCACCATTGTGCAACATTGTTGTTTGCCACTTCGAGATAGAATCTCGTAAGTGTTTCTTTTTTGGATCATTTCTTAATAGATAAACAACAAGGTTGTCGATTTGTTCATGTGATTGGAAGACAGACCAAGAACTATAATCTTCATTCCTTGGAGGAGCATGTGATGTTAATCCAGTATTTTCCAATACAGCATTTTGGTATACGACTATCCCACAATGTGTACTTGTGTGTGGAAATCCCCAGTACAGTCGTTCAGCAGAGTCACTACCCAGAAAACTTATAGCTGCCTCTCTTCTAGATTCATTGAGATATTCACGTACATCATCCGTGTATAAGGACTCATCACATAAGAACTTGAGCAGGAAAATTTTCTACATCAAAATAAATTTTCATCACCAGACGTGTATCAGATAGAAATATCAAAGACTTGAAAAAATCAAAAGCATATCAATCTTGAATGAACAAAACATCATCATAAAGGTTGTTTTAAACATACACAAGACAATTCATAGAAAAGCCAAATTAATGAAAGAGAAGAAATAAACCAAGTAGTGAACTAACCTTATCTGCCTCTAATTCCATATACTCCTTTGCCTCCGAAGCAGTCAAGTAATCATTAAAGCGACTTGCTTCTTCCAACTTTAAATCAACAAACTGAAAAATCTGCTGTCGACCTTCTGGTTCATCAGAATGTGAACAAGTAGGACAATGCCAGTTCCCATTCGGAATTACAGAAAGAGGCGGATTCAAGCAGTATGTGTGATACTCTGCATCACACACATCACATAGTAAAACCATATCATCATCTTTGTCAATGCAACAAACTTTGCAGATTCCCATTTCCCAGGGTGTTTTAGGGAACGCAATCGAAGATAGGTCTTCAAGCTTCTCCACCTCCACAGTAACTTCTATATTGTTATCTCTGAGCAAACTCCTGACTAAAGGGGCTACCTGTATTTGAATAAATTGTTTTCCGATTATAAATTTAGGCAATAAGACTACACAGCCTAAACCAAAGATGAAACATATCAGATTGGGAAACTTTACAAACCTCCATATTATATAGTGAATTAAAGTATTTCGACATATCATCTGCCAAATTTTCAAGAGAAGACCTGTCTTTTCGTCCCTTCACTAAGTTAATCCACAGCTGTGATTTACAATATGAAACATTGAAAATGTGAGAAATTCCTTTAATTAATAAACAAAAAGCTGAAACATGAAAAAACCATGAAGCGGAAACTTGTATAAAATAGCTTACCAGAAGCGAATTTTCAGCCTCCCTAAAATCCTCAAGAAAAGCTTCATGTGAATCACCATATGTGCCATGAAGAAATCTAGATTTGATGGTCCGTAAATCCAGAGGACGTGTTGATTTAGATTTAAAAATGACCCATAGATTTTTATCTTCAGAGTTGAAAATCCCTCCCACCAGGTCAGACAAGACCTTCTCGGTATCAATAGCAGATACATGACATAGTATCCTATGGCACTTTTTCATTATTACTTTGGATATCAGTTCAGATTTTCTTCTTGCGTCAGTGACAGGTGGTGGTGACAGCCTCTGTGGTACATCAGGTGCTCTCGGTGCATTTTTTTCTGCTCTTTTTATAACTTCTCTCACAGCATTCTGTTTCGAACAAGAAAAAGTTTATCATATTAATAAAAATATGGTAGAAATTAGAACAAAAGTATAGGCATTTAGACATTGAATAAACAATCACGTAGCTTCCAACAATAAAACTTGACAAAACAAATCCGTACACAAGCCATATGACAAGAATATCGTGTATTAGAATGTGAGAACTAAAACATAAGGATAACATATTTGGAAGTAAATGTAAGCAGTGCAAAGAAACAGATTATTCAAGGATACCTACTCCTATTTCTATTCACCTAAATTTGCAAGAAGGCAGAACAGTATAGTGAAACTTCACCTTAGTCGGTCCAGAAGCATTGCCTTTGTAGACATCTTTGGCAATGGAATTTTCCAGTTCCTTCTTTGCCCATTCAGGTGGGTCTTTTTTCAAAGCCTCGTGGACACAAGACCGAATGCGGGATCCAACATTTGTTGGAAGAGAAAGAGCGGGTTTAAGAGCTGTGACCCACTCGGGATCAATTCCATCTTCTATACCCATAGATAAAGCATTCCTTTCTTTATTTGGTTTGCCAAATATGTTACTTACAGCACATCCTAGCAACTGAGATAAGCAAAATCAAACATTATAATTCACTCTCTGAAAAAACCAAATTATCAGTGTGGTAATTAAATTTGTCTGCACAGCAACAAAATTTAATTTAATCTCACCTTTGCATCTAACTCAACTCCAGCAACGACGGTGGGTGAGTCACAAAAAATACCACCATCACCTAGCAAACAGCGAACGATGTTTGTTTTATTGTGTCTTTTCTTATGTTGAGAATGCATTTTTCCTTCCACTAGCAAATAAGCCATTATATACCTTCTAACCACTTCAGGCCAAGTCAGCTGATTAATTGGAAGCATATCTAGCTTTACTTGAGCCGCTGATCCTATATTGGCCAAGAGCTTACTAACAAGTTGAGGAAGCCGAGAAATGAGCACACTAGTGCACTTATCGCTCATAAGTCCAGTCAAATTTATTTCAGTTGTACCCAGGATTGGCTCATCACCATATGGCTCTGTACAAGCAAGCTCTTTTTCGAGATCTTCGATGGATAATGGCTCTTCCAATTTAAGAACATCTTTGAAATGGCAAAAGAATTCATGCACCTGGGTACAAGAAAATGCTAAATTCACCAATAAAGTCTCTGGTATAATGGTTAACATTGTTCATTCTGTCAATGAGCATGCATACCTCTAAAAGGTTGCCTACTGCATGAGTAGGCAAACTTGATCTAATTGACCTTCCTTCAGGAAAAGTTCCCTCATTGACGGCACTCTCTTCAGGGTTTTCCATGGCTCTCTTTTCTGATTTTGGTACACTTTATCTTCAAAAACAGGATGTCAGTAGTTGTAACAAGAAATGCAAATGAACAATAAATAGTCAAGCTGGTAATTGAGGAAATTATTTATGCTTTCCATAAATGTAACTAATAATCAAGTTTCCAGTGTAGCAAAAACAAATTAATTGAGTTTCTATATTACCAATTAAACAATCTGAAACTGAGAATAACTTGAACTGAAACAATGTCATACAAAGGAAGTCATAAAACCTAGGTTTAATAAAGCAAATACACACAAATCAGTTACCCTTATAACCTGATAGCATTCATAGCACATACTATATATCACATTTTCAAGAGAGGAAACTATGTATTTTGAAGACCAAAAAAAGGTTAATACACCTTAATTACGCTGGCTGATTTAAAACTTGTCACCACTAAATAGATCGGCATTCATAAAGACCAAGAAAGCAGAAATGACAGCCACTCACACCGTCCGTAAAGGGGACAACGAAAAACCTACCAGCATCTACTGATTTTCATTAGATCTACTATATTTATGATTTTAAAAGGATTTGAACAATCTGCATCTAAAACACTGGCCCAATCTTAAAGGAAGATTTAAGCGAACATTCCATCAATAAATAAAAAACAAGAGGTTAATAGATCGATCAACAGATACAAAAAGAGAGCATCCGCTACTCACCTGTGCCTTTCGCTATTTGACTCCGCCGCTATCTCACAAAATTAGGGATCTGGCCTTCAAACCCTCCTCTTAAATGCATTTTTATAGACGAAAAAAAACCGATTAAAATTTACTCGTCTTACAAAGAGGGCATTATGGTAAATTCATAATGTTTATTAAATTACCAATTTAATCAGTTAATAGGGAAAGCTCGGAAAACATAAATACTTCTCTATCTTGCTCAATAGACTTTGTGCTTAAAAATTGTGACCAAAGTGCCCTTCATTTAGAGAGTTTTTTTTTTTTTGGTGAAAAACGGTGAACATATTAATATCAAAAGAACAATACATCAATAAAGAAAGAAAGGTATAGAGAAGCCTATACCTTTATACTACTAAGTATTCCATTCTATACAAACAAAAGAAACAAACAAATCGGATACCACATACGATCTCTGATGACACTATAACACAGAAGTCTGATGCATCATCCAGATATCTCAGACAGATACCAATTCCAACTGAATATGTTCACCTTAATTCACCAAAAACCATAACCTCATGCCTACATTTCCTAGATACATGAGCCTTATAAACCATTCAACCCACATCCACAATGATCTATAAAGTCATATACTAGGCTTCACCATGAAAGTTATAGCACCCAGTCTCTTCAATGAAGGGCTATACCTGAACTAGTTACATTTCCTGATCATTTACTCACAAGGCCAAATAGCAGCTCAACCTCACTATTTAACCTTTAACAATCAAAGAGGACCAGGCATCACTTAGAGAGTTTACTTAAACAATAGCAATCGTTCGGGGGTCTTAATGTATATCTACAAGCAATTTGTATGATGATGTATGGTCAATTCCATATTGATATACTTTTAATCTTTCTCGGTATGAAAATTTTCTTTGAAACTACATTGGTGATGGTACTTCCACTCTTCTTGTCAGAGTTTTGGAGAGTTGAGAGTTAAGCTAGCTAAATTGATGCAAGAATATTATTTTCTTTAACGTAATTTCAGAAACCAAAGCCACTAGCAAGAAGCTAGGCTCAAGATATACAAGGCAAGGATAGAGCATTACAAGAAATACAATACAAGATGATGTAAGAACTTAAAGCGTTGAAGTTGTAAGAGGAACACCTGGTTGCTGTATACATAGAAGCCCATATAAGAGTAATGTAGATGTATGTGGCAAAACAAAATATAGCCTTTCTCCATGTGCACAATTTTGTATATACCGCCACACTGTTACAGAGAACCCGAATGGCTCTTTTCTGGTGGCCATTGAAAAAAAAAACATGTCTATCTTATCATCCAGCAGTCATTGATAATTTTAGGATTATGGTACATTATATTCTGGTAATGATCTTAACAATTTTTTAGATTATCTGGCAATATATGATACCGACAAATAGAAGTAGGAGAGTCTAAGTTGAACTGACAAGAATCAATGTTACAAGGCGGTCAGCACACTGTAAGGGGTTTGGTGGAGCGCCAAAGCACTACTACAGAATACAGCAACAGAGCCAGGATAAAACACCATCCAGCCATTAAAATTATAATTTTGAGGTGAAAATTGACCTGGTTTGACCACTTTATGTTCCAGCCGCAAAGAAATGAGAAGCAGATTTTACTTATAAAAATATACATTGATTTGAGTTTGATATAAGCTACAATCTTAATAAAGTGTCGACATTCATGTTAAGGCTGTATGACATGATTAACAAACTTGGATTAGACAGAATATATCTGAGGCGTACCTTATCATGTATTATTAGAGCTTCTTGCTGAGGAGCTACAAGTAGAAATACTGGTTGATCTGAACTCCTAATGCTCACAAATTTAGGCCAAATCCACCTGAGTGAAAGCTTATAAGAGATTGTCAAAAAGCGTCCTTTCTTTATCTAATCTAAAATACACTGAGGTGGTATTTAACACCAATTGTCTATTATGCAGGTTTTACTAGTAAAAACTATTGCACCAACACGCTCTGTAGGATTTGAACCTACGACATTGGGTTTTTAAGGCCCATATTCTACCAAACTGAATTAAGAGCGCTCTGCAATTAAGTGCAGATATTCTGCCAAACTCTATTAGCACCAATAACAGATTTGTGTAACGAATTATCTAATCATCTAATACCAATGCGTCGATCAAAAATCTATGTAGAAGCCCCATCGTGATTACACTACAAGTTGTTCATTCCGAAGCTTCTTGCAGTATGGAAGAAAAAATGTACTCTTTTCCAGATATCTGATAAGCTCAGGTCCTCTATAGTAATTTGACTAACAACAATGGATGAGTAAACTCAAAATTATTATAAACCAGAAACTTAAGAAGTCATGATTTCTAAAAGTAATAATGCGAATCTTACTAACCACGAGAATCTTCAAATTTAGAATGACTAAGCCGATGATAATCTTATTCTCTCATTTACGACTGTTCCATGATGTGTACTCTGTGCGGAAACCTCGGTACAATCTGTGAACAAATCCAATAACCATAAACTTCTTTCTCTCTCACACCTTGATAGTTGTTTTGTGCTACATTGAAGCATTCCCTTCCATATCATCTCAGATAACGACTTTGGGTTCATGTTTCCCATAGCGTTTTAACGATTTCAAGAGAAGCTTATGCTATACAAGCTCCTTCTCTACCTGCATAGTAAACATTTACGTTACTTTTACCAAAACAGTCTCCACATAGTGGCTACCTTCTAATACTGAGGAATGCATAACGACTGTTTGCTTTTTGTGTTGAATGATTCAAAAGGACAAAAACGACTGTTTGTTTACAAATGTTTGATAAGTAATAATAAAATGTTTAAACCCAATATTTTGGAGGATAAAAATATAACGCTTACTAAATATAAGTATTTGATTCATAATTCACATAAAACGTATGCAATATATCATTACATAAGGGGTGTTTGTTTCGGATTATGAGCTTATTTGATTTCGGCTTATATTTCATAAGCCCCAAATTTCAGGCTTATTTTGAGACTTGTGGGCTTATATAAGTTTATTACGATATGATAAACATATCTAAGCCCGTAAGTCCCAAAATAAGCCAGAAAATTGAAGCTTATGAAATATAAGCCGAAATCACATAAGCTCATAAGCCCGCGCGTGTGTGTGTGTATATATATATATATATATATATATATAAGAATATCACATATATAGATTATAGACCCTAGAGTTATATAGAGCTAATTAGTTAAAAATGTATGCAACTTGTCTAGCGTTTATCAACCAAAATTTGATCCTACTAAATACACCAACTACCGATCATTCGGTGCACATAACAGAAAAATTAGGCTTGATTTAGGATATGTTTGGCAAAACTATCTGATGCTGGAAATGGAGATGGAGCATGATAAGCTACATGAAGTAGCATTCGTTTTTAAGAGATCATGAAAGATGTTTTTTTTAAAGCTGTTATAAGCTTTGACAGCCAAATAGAAAGCTTACATATTAGGGTATGTTTGGCAAGAGGAATGTTGTTGGAGCTTATTTCTATAAGCTAGATGAGGCAGCAATTGATTTTTAGATATTATGTTTTAAAATCTGTTATAAAGCAAACAAAGCTTTAAGTAGGTTATTTTTTTTAAAATAAGATTAATCTGGTAATAACAATCGTGTGTGGTGATAATAGGAAAAGAATTAGATTGATACGCACTAAAGAAGAAATTTGTTATAATATGAGTGGTGTGAACAAATGTTTAGGTAGAGTAAGCAAATTGATAATATTGTATAGGAGGAATGAAAGATTTACGAGCCTAGAGACGGTGGTGGTTGATGAAGGAGGCCGGAGAAGCGATGATGGAGCTGCATCTTGGGGACAGAGGCTGGATGGGACTAGTGCTGACCGAATAATCTTCTCCTATCACATCACATCTACCTTGATATCAATTTTCATACAGTAGTATTTTAAAATTGAATAGTGTTTTAAGGATAAAAATGTCTTTTTCATGGTTCTATAGTATTTTTTTACCCCTCGCGCACAAAAAGTATGGCTGTTTTTGTACTTTTTGGTCGGTTGATAGAAATAATGCCTAAAAACGTTATTGATATTGTAGAATACTAGTAATCTTAAGATCAACCAAGAACAATAGTGAAATGTGGGTTGGGATGTTAGAGAAAAACTTGGA
>BQNB010202682.1:0-10818 GCA_026074375.1 Tanacetum coccineum
TGTTTTGAACTGGAAAGGGTTATAAGGGGGCAGGGTAAGTGGGAAAGGGTGTGGGTAAGCTATGAGTGCACTAGGGGAGGTGGTTTTGCAGTGAAAACAGGGGGAATGGGGTGGTATGGTTTTGGCGGGAGTGGTGGTTTGGCAGGGGTGGTTCGCAGGTTTAAACAAAATGTTTGGAGAAGGTGCACACATGGTCCCTCATCTCTCTCACTCTTTTCGTTTCTTTCTAGCCGATTTTAGTAGTTATACTTAGGTTTGGAAAGTAACAGCATTAGTCCCTGTGGTTTTATAACAAAAGAAAACAAAGAGAGTTTTGACAAATTGCAAATTGGTCCCTGCGTTTTATAACTAAAAGGAAAACTGCCATTTGGCAGTTTTAGTCCTTCTCTTTATTTTACCACTTTTCTTTTATAAAACACTTTAAAAATTGGCAATTTTAGCCCCTAAAGTTTATAAAAATTGAATTGTGGACTTTTGTTTGGCTTGGGTTTTGTTGTTGGGCTTTTGGGCTTGTATTGGGCTTTTGGGCTTGTATTGGGCCCAATTGAGTTTGTGTTGGGCCCATTGGGCTTGTGTTGGGCCCACTGGGTTTGTGTTGGGCCCAATAAGGTACAGGGTTGGTTATTGGGCTTTTTCAAGCCCAATAAGGTTATGAAGTGGGTTTTGTGTGTACAATGGCTGAGATTGGCTGTAACTGGGCTAGGATTGGGCCTTCAAAGTCTTCACAGTCTTTGTCAATTGCACACAAATGGGCTGTTGTAATTGATTGAGGGCCCATTTGGTCTTCACAGTCTTCATAAATATACTATTGGGCTTTCCCGGCCCATCAGATGGGTAAAGATTGCATTCAATAGTATTCTTCAGTTCCGGCTCCGGTTTGACTGCTGATTCTTCAGTATTGACTCTGACTTTGTCATTGGTGGACTTTGGCCTTGATTTTGCACAGTCTTTTCCATTCCATGCTCAGTTTTGTCATTTTGGCTTGGTTTTCTGTCTTTTTGATGATATCCACTTCCTGCACAATACAAATGCAAAACAAACATATATTTGGCAGTTTTTGTCTGTTTTTGGTCATTTAAGCTCGTTTTAAGAGGTAAAAGATATGTGTAATTAAGCACTTATCAGTGCACTATACAACTTCTGCTTTAACAGTTGAAAAACTTCTTCTTGTTTGTTGCCCCACTCAAACTTGACCTTTTTCTAAGTAAGCTTTGTCAATGATTTGGCAATCTTCAAAAATCCTTCAATGAATCTTTGATAATACCCAGCAAGACCTAAAAATTGACGAATCTTTGTTGGTGTCTTAGGAGATACCCATTCTTTAATGGATTCGATCTTGGCGGGGTCCACATGAATGCCTTGACTATCAATCACGTGACCGAGGAACTATACTTTGGGAATCCAAAATTCACACTTAGAAAATTTGGCATACAACTCCTCCTTCTTAAGCAATTCTAAGATTAACTTAAGGTATTCTTCATGTTCTTTGAGTAGATCAGAATATCATCGATGAAGACAATCACAAATTTATCCAAGTATGGTTTGCACACCCAATTAATGAGATCCATAAATACAGCCGGTACGTTAGTCAAACCAAATGGCATAACTTGAAATTCATAACGCCGTAACGATTTCTGAAAGCGGTCTTCGGAATGTATTCTTCACGAACCCTCAATTGATGATAACCCGATCTCAAGTCGATCTTTGAGTAGACACTCGACCCTTGAAGCTGATTAAATAAATCATTAATTCTTGGAAGCGGGTAACGGTTCTTCACCGTTAGCTTGTTTAATTCCCGGTAATCGATGCACATCTGGAATGATCCATCCTTCTTCTTGATAAACAAGACCGGTGCTCCCCAAGGTGAGGAACTAGGTCTTATAAAGCCTTTGTCGGAAATCTCTTTCAATTGGTTCGACAATTCTTTCATCTCGGACGGAGCCAATCGATAGGGTGCCCGTGCTACAGGTGCAGCACCAAGTATCAAATCGATTTGAAATTCCACTTGGCGGGCTGGTGGAATACCCGACACGTCCTCGGGAAATACTTCGGGAAAGTCTCGAACAATGGGTACATTCTCAAGTCGCTTCTCCTCCGACTTGTCTTCCGCCTTCTTCGTGGTAACATGTGCCAAAAAGACATGACACCCTTTTAGCAAATATTTCTGGGTTTTAGTGCACGAGATGATGTTTAATCAAGACACATGTTGCTTCCGTCACCACAAATAATTAAGACTTCGTTTCCAAAGGGTATACGAACGGTCTTCTCAGCACAAACAATAACGGCCCGATATTTCTATAACCAGTCCATGCCGATTATGACATCAAAACTACCCATCTCTATGAGCATTAAGTCGATGTTGAATGGGTGGTTTAGAAAATTTAAAGTACAACCCCGAATAAGTGTATTAACCCAAATTATTCTACCGTCAGCTAACTCGATGTCAACTCCATAGTCTAATGCAGTTGGTACAATATCAATCAAAGAACTAAACGTAGTAGACACGAAACTTCTATCGGTACCAGTATCAAATAAAATCGAAGCATAATGGTTATTTAGGAGGAAAGTACCCGTAACGACATTGGAGTCTGGTTTTTCCTGGCAGTGCCCACCGCATACGCTCTTGCTGGAGCATTGCCATTCCCAACTGGGTTGCCTCGGTTGTTGTTATTCAGTTTTGGACACTCCCTCTTGATATGTCCTTGGGCTTCGCATTCAAAGAAAGTAGCTCTCTGACCTGCCCTAGTGCCCCTTTGGTTGTTAGCAGTATTGGAATTTACAGGACTCCTACAGTCACGGGACAGATGGCCGACTCTGTTGCACTTGTGGCATTTGGGAGCACACTGCCCGTCATGGTGATAGTTGCATTTAGAGCACAGTGGTTTAGATCCTCTGTAAGGTTTATTCTCTCCAGACCCAGCAGTGTATGCCCGCGCCACATTATGCCTTTTGGAAGGCTGTTGTTGGTTTTGATTGTTCCTGGAAGTGTCATCGAACTTTCTCTTGTTTTTGGCCTGATGTTCAGCATAGGTGTTGATCTTCTTGTCTATTATTTCCGTTGCAAATTCAATTGCATCCTGCATGGTCTTTGGCTTAGATGCCATCACACTTCCATGAATCATGTCGGGCAAACCACCGACATACTTTTCAATTTCATCTGACTCTTCAGGGAACATCCTTGAACACATTAGTGACAACTCCTAAAAACGTTGGTTATAGCCTACCACATCGGTACCTTTAACCTTCAGATTCCACATCTCAATCTCTAGCTTCTTAATCTTGCCCCTTGGGCAGTACTTGTCAGTCATCATTTTCTTCAAGGTTTTCCATGTCATTGCATATGCAACTTCATGGGTAATGGTATTAACGTGTGATTTCCACCACGTAAGAGCAATTCCTTGTAGAGTACAAGTTGCGAACTTGACTTGATACGCGACTGTACAGTTGCTGATATGGAATACAATTTCTATCTTTTCGAACCACTACATAAGACCCACAACTCCTTCAGTATCCTTGAAGTTTAGGGGTTGACATTTGTGGGAGTCAGTGTAGGTGCACTCTCTAGCAGCTCGTTCTATCCTTTTAATACTTGTTCCTGAATCATGGCTATCTTCGCCATTTTTGCTTCTGGTTGCATCACGTTCTACCAACACATCAACAACTCCTTGGGCAATTAGTGCCTTAAGCTGAGCATTGGTTATGGGGGTAGTGGTGGTGGTTGTTATGGCTGGTGATGATTTGGTGATTCTTTTCTTTGGTGCTATTTTCTTCAAAATCACACAAAAATATAATACACATTAGATTTCATACAATCATAACCGCGGCATGACATATACACAATAAATAAAGTGAGATCACAACACAAGAGAGGTATGTAGTAAACTTTGAGATCACATTGACATGACATAAAACATCCATTCCATATATAATCTGGAAAACATACATGACTGGTTCGGTTACAAAATGATCACTACCACTAGGTTACAAGATGAAAATAAAACCTAGAGCCATACTAGCCGGGAGTTACTCGTAATACTTAATAGGCTATACAAAATAGCTAAGACATAACCAGATCTAAGAACTACTATCTGTTAGGAATACGAAATTCATAGAAAAGTCTCGGTCACTTCATAGATATCGGTAGATAGCTCGTATAGCAATATTTGGAAATTATATAGGTAGTTAGACCAAGGCCCATGGATAAGCCCATTAAGCCAAGGCCCATCCGCCCCTTGTAAGTATATAAACACCTCTCCATGCCTTGGAGAGGTGGTTGATTGTTCATTTTTCACACATAATATTATAAGTTTACTTTATCTCTCTAAGTGCTCATCCAACCCACTCTCTCTCTCTAGTTCTTGCATATAGTAAAGATTACTTGTATTCTACAATTGGTATCAAGAGCCATGGAGTGGTGTGTTTAAATATTGTGTTTGGTTTTGGTTCGTGAGGTTTATCTTCAAAAAATGCATATTTTTTGATTTTTTTTCTCTTGTTTTCTAAGCTTAAATTACACACTAAAAGATCATTTACATAGGTATCTTTGATCTAGTATCTTTGGATATAGGTGTGTATGCTTAGATTCATAGAAAAATCTCTTAGTTTTGTGTCTTTTGTGTTCATTAGCTTTATAAAGGTTAAAATCTTGATTTAAAATTTTTCGGCTTAAAAACCTTAAAGTTGTCATTTTTCTTATCCCTATAAGCTTAGTAACACTTTTGGTACAAAAAATTTCAGAAAACAATCGTAAAAAACGTGTCTTTTTTAGTTTTGAAAAAGTGGTTTTCGAGTTCGAACCGATCTAGTTTTTTAGTGTGTAAACCGATCTAGTAGATTTCAGTTTGAACCGATCTAGTAATATTTCAGTTGGAACCGATCTAGTTTAGTTCAGTTGGAACCGATCTAGTGTATATCAGTTGGAACCGGTCTAGCTGTTTGTAGTTGGAACCGATCTAGTTGATTTTCAGTTGAAACCGATCTAGTTGATTTTCAGTTGGAACCGATCTAGTTGATTTTCAGTTGAAACTGATCTAGTTGCTTTTGTTGGAACCGATTTAGTTGATTTTCAATTGAAATCGATCTAGCTGATTTTCAGTTGAAACCGATCTAGTTGATTTTCAGTTGGAACCGATCTAGTTGATTTTTAGTTGGAACCGATCTAGTTGACTTTAGTTGGAACCGATCTAATTGACTTTAGTTGGAACCGATCTAATTGTCTTTTAGTTGGAACCGATCTAGTTGAAGTTTAATTGAAACCGAACCACTCAAATTTCAAAATTATACGGTTTATTTCTTTGACTAGTAAAATCCCGTGAAACATTAAATTGTTTTCCCTGTTTAGTCAAGAATTGTAAAATCCCGTGTAGTTTCTTGAATTTAAACACTTAAAAGACAACTTAATCAAACACAATTTCTTTCTACCACCGATCGATCAATCAGTAATATTTTTGATACCACTTTATCAATGACGCCTCTTGCTGATAAGTCACTTCTCTCGGGTAGTGACAACAAACCACCGATGCTTGAAAAACACTTGTATGACTCTTGAAAAAGCAGAATGGAACTTTATATGATGAATAGACCTCATGGTAGAATGATTCTTGCTTCTGTTGAAAAAGGTCCACTTGTTTAGCCAACAATTACAGTGGATGGTGTAACCAGACCAAGGAATACACTGAATTACTCCGCAAACCATACAACTGATTGTGACATCATAGCAATAAACATCAATTCTAACAATGCCTCCAGACCTGAAATTTATGCTCTTGTTGTCAACTCGTGTAGCCAAGATATTTTAGAGAAAATCAAACTGCTCATCAAGGAACGTCGTTAACAAAAGGCAAGAACGAGAGTGTAAATCGGTACGATAATTTTGATAAGTTTACATACAAGAAAGGAGAGTCATTACACGAGTACTACTTGAGATTCACTTTGCTACTCAATGATATGAATATTTACAAGATGCCACTGGAGCAATTTCAAGTCAATACCAAGTTTCTGAATACTCTTCCTGCTGAATGGAGCAAATTGTTATGATGTTAAGTTGGTCCAAAGCCTTGCTACTAAGGCTACATCCACCTCAACATCTTAACAGCCTAGAAAAATGTGATCATATCCATGCTCACTTTGGAACAACTGAACTACATGCAAAATGAATTTCAAGTGATTGCATGAACGCAACTCCGATCCTCTTTCTTTAGTTGCATCTCACCAAATGACACAGTCTCCTTATCAATCTCATCAGCACTCTTACCAGAACTCTCAACATCAACAATTTGTTTCACCTTATCAATCTTCACAGTAAGTATCAACTTTGAATCTCAACAATATTCAGTCAATCAATCATCAACACCTCATTTAATCACTTATCCTCCTAACAATTATCAAACCTCAGCTCACCACAACGTTTATTCTCCATCATCATCCATCCCTTAAATTGCATACTCTCCCACAGTCAACCAACAATCTGAATTTTCCTAATTAGACTAGGTCTAACTACTCTAGTTTTCAAGCATAGTGATGATCCAATTGATGCTATCAATCATGTGATGTCATTCTTGTCTGCTGTAGTCACTTCCCGCTATCCTACTACCAACAACCAGCTGAGGAACTCGTCAAACCCAAGACAACAAGCCACTATTAATGATGGAAGAGTAACCATACAACCAGTTCAGGGGAGACAAACTTCTTATGCTGCGGGTACTACAAGAACTTTCACTCAATAGCAAGTGGGAGAACTCAGGGAAACATAGGAATGTAGGAGTTACAACTGTAAAAGGGGAATACACATGTCCAAACAATGCACTAAACCAAGGAGGAAACGAGATAACTCATGGTTTAAAGATAAAGTGTTGTTGGTTAAAAGCTCAAGCATGGACAAATTCTACATGAAGAGGAACTTGCATTTTTGGCAGATCCAGGAATTCCAGAAGCTCAAGCCACTCAGACTGTCATCACTCACAATGCTGCTTATCAAGCTGATGATCTGGATGCATATGACTCTGACTGTGATGAACTCAACACTGCCAAAGTTGCTCTCATGGCGAATTTATCTCATTATGGTTCAGATGCTCTTTCTGAGGTACACAATCATGATAATGTGAATAATAAAATGATTAATAAAGTAGTGTAGGCGATTCCGTCTTCTGAATAGTCGAATGTTGTAAACCATTCAGAGACTGAAATGACCAGTGATAGTAATATCACTCCTTATTCTCAGTATCTGATAGAATCACAACAGCCAGCCGTTCAAAATTCTAACTCTTCTGCACAACAAGATGCACGATATTATCTGTGATTGAACAACTAAAACCCAAGTTGCTAATTGTCCCATAGATAAATCTGGAAGAAATAGAAAAAGTCAATGATACGTTTAGACTGCCGAGCTGAAAGCAAAAGGAACAAGTTAAAGTGTTGAATGAAGGACAAAATGTTGATTTAAAGAGTAATGATAACGTTTCAGATTCATGTGCACAGTCTGTAGAGATTGATCGTCTTAAACAAACTCTTTCTGAACATTTAAAAGAAAACAATCTTTAATACAAATAATTTCTCTTCTCAAAGATGATTTCAAGAAAGAAGAATCTAGGAACATAGAAAGAGAGATTGACTTTAGAAAGAGAGGATTAAACACTCGATATATATATTTTTAAAAGAGATCAAACCGCACAAACTATACACACTGTTGACTAAACCCAGTACATTTCTATGAATCAACCACTAAACAAGCTCTAGGTTTTCAAAATCCTTTCTATCTGAAGAAAGCTCAGCAGTTGGAACCAAAGCTATATGTTGGTGTTATTATTGAGAAAACTAATCCCATTGTGATTCCTGACTCTAAAGAGACCTTAATGCTTGCTGAAGAGAGTCGTTCAAAAATGCTTTTAAAACAAAAGATCCTATAATGTTAGAAAAGAAAGTTAATACAACGACCAGTCGATTATGCTCGTCTTAACCAACTTTCTCAATATTTTGTAAAATGATTTGTTCCACAAACTGAATTATCTGCTGAACAAGAGTTTTGGTCTCAGAATTCTATGATTTCTACTAAACCCACTCTTTCTAGAAGACCTACCATAGTTGAGGTTCCAAAAGAACTTCCTAAAGTCAGCATGGTGAATACGAGTTTGAAGAAACTTAAACACCATCTTGCTGGTTTTGACGTGGTTGTCAAAGAAAGAACCACACTACAGCATCACAAAGCTCGTGGGAGTTTCGAACATATATAAGCTTGTGTTTAGAGATTGAAATAGATTCTATTGAAAAAGCTCTGAATGACTTGTTTAACACATTCAATCAATATTTGGTTGATGAACTTTCTAAAGTCAAAAATGTCTTTCATCAAATGGAACAGGCTGTGGAACAACATCGTTTAGAATCCAAAACATTTGAAGTTAAAATGAATCAAGTTTTGAACGAAAATGAACGACTCTTGGAACAAGTGTTGAGCAAAGATATTGTGAACATAATTGTGAATTCGTCTGTGAATAATGCTTCTGTGAATGTGCATGAATGTGAAAAGTGTCTCCAACTTGAGACTGAGCTTCAAACGGATTTTATTTAAAAAGAGATTTATGATAAACTATTCAAAAGTTTCACCACTCTTGAAAAAATTACATCTCTTTAGAAGTTGATTCTCAACTTAATTAGGAAATTTTTCAAAGGGACAATCCTGTTTCAAATCACAGTGCTCCAAGTTTTGATCAATTATTTGAATTAAATGAATTGAAAGCTTAGCCCCAAGAGAAAGACACAGTTATAAAGAAGTTGAAAGAGAGAACTAAATCTCTAAGTGGAAAACAGAATGAGGATAAGATTAAACAGGACTTAAAAGAGATTGAAACTATAAATATTGAATTGGATCATAGGGTGACAAAGCTTATTGCTGAGAATGAGCATTTGAAACAGACCTATAAGCAACTTTATGACTCGATTAAACCAACATGTATTCGATCAAAAGAACAATGTGATGATTTAATTAATCAAGTCACTCTAAAGTCTGTGGAAATTTTTGATTTAAATGCTCGTCTTCAAGAAAAAGTTTTGGTAATTACAGCTCTCAAGAATGATTTATGAAAACTTAAAGGAACAGATTTAGCTGATAATGCTGTTACAAAACACCCTAGTGATCCATAAATGCTTAAGATTGATGTGGAACCAATAACCCCTAAATTGTTGAATAAACAGACAACTCACTCTACCTATATTAAGCACACTCAGGAAGAAGCTACTGTTCTTAGGGATCTAGTTGAACATGTTAAATCAAAATATCCACTAGATTAATCCCTAGAATTTACATGTAGGTATGCTAAACTAGTTCAGGAGTTGCTTACAAACATAAGTAAAACTTGCCCTAGTATCAACAATGCTGATGGAAAATTAGTGGCTGTGACCCTAAAGAACAAGGACACAAGCGTTAGATTCACTAAGCCCGTCACATCCTCAGGAAACATAATCACAAAAACAACCTCTACATCAAACCTAGTTTCTAACAAACCTATGTTGTCTTCTACAGGAGTAAAACCGTCTACTAGTGCTAGCGGATCACAGCCTTCAGGCAATACAAAGAAAGATAAGATTCGGCAAACACCAAGTAGTACTCAGAAGAATAAAGTAGAAGCCCACCCTAGGAAAGTTAAATCTAGTTTGAAAAATAAAGATTGTGTTGTTCAACCTAAAGGAACTGCTCATGTGCAGCATTCCAAGCTTAATGCGAATTCTGAACTTAAATGTGTTAAGTGTAATGGTTGCATGCTTTCTGATAATCATGATTTGTGTGTTCTTGATTTTATCAATAATGTGAATGCTCGTAAAAAATCTAAATCTGTTAACAAAAGTTCAAAGAGAAAAGTTTGGAAACCAACAGGAAAGGTGTTTTCAAATATTGGATACATCTGGAGACCTACTGGTCAAACCTTCACTATAGTAGGAAATGTGTGCCCTTTAACTAGGATTACCACAACTACTGAAGTACCCCTTAGGAAACCAACTGCTCTAGAAAATGAAACACCTAAGCCTGTTGTAACATTGGTTTACTCAAGGAAACCTAGGAAATCTAAAACTAATGTTCCTATTAGCAAATCTAAGGTTCTTAAATCTGTATCTGCTAACAAAAAGGAACCCAGTCCATCTTGGGGATCCATAGTTTCCGATGTTCCATCTTCCTCTCTTGCTGAATGCAGGTTGTCCAAATTGTTCTCTAGTATTTGGACTCCGGCTGCTCCAAGCATATGACCGGAGATCGCTCTCAGCTCACCAATTTCATCAATAAGTTTTTGGGTACAGTCAAATTCAGAAATGATCACGTGGCAAAGATATTGGGATATGGTGATTATTAGATTGGGAATGTGTTAGCCTCAATTTATTGAGTCGAACAAGGAAGTTCGGTCACTCCACGATGGAGCTTTGGTCTTTAATTAGTTAATGTTGTAATAGGATAATATCGGGAATCGAGCTCGATAGTTAATCTAATATTGTATATGTTTCGGGTTTAATCCCAAGCAAAACCCGAGCCCGGGTCCTAGTTATATATCCCGCACGTCAATTTTAAGTGTCGGGGTATATAAGGAACTTTTCCACTTGGAAAAGTAAGTTGTTCATTTTCTAAATATATCTTTTTCTCTTTTCTCTCTCAATTCTCTCTCCTCTTTCTCTCTCTAAACAACTCAATCTTTCTTTCTCATTTCTAGTTCGATTTCGTGAACGATTGTATGAAGTGAAGTGTTAACGGGATCCTACAGTCTTAGTTCCCCATTGACTTCCTTTGTTCGTCTAGTTCATAATAAACCTACAAAAGGCAGTTACACTAATTAGAAACAT
>BQNB010202683.1:0-10818 GCA_026074375.1 Tanacetum coccineum
TCAAATGGTGTCAGATCACGTCAGTTCTGACCCCGCACCACAATGTCCGACAACGGCACTTGAACATGACAGTTTAAGTCCCGGTCCCCAAAGTCAAGAAGATGTTCCTTAAGCAGCTGAGACAGTAACAACGTCAAATGAGATGGATTTGCTATTTAGTCAGATGTTCGATGAATTAATCAATGGAACTACTCCAGTTGTCTCAAAGTCTTCCGCTGTAACTGCTACTGATGCACCTAATCAACATCAACAACAACACACAATTCCATCTACTTCAATAACTGTTGCTGCAGATACACCTCCATTGAACATTCAAACAACACCTGAAACTACATGTCAAGCACCAACTCTCACTGCCAATGAGAACATTATTCAAGCAGAAACCAATAAAGAATATGCACAAGTTAATGAAGATGAATTTATCAACATCTTTAGTACACCGGTACAAGAACGAGGGGAGACATCATCTCGTTATGTTTCCTCGTCAAACATGCATACATTCTATCAACGACATCCTTCTGAACATCGTTGGACAAAAGATCATCCGTTAGAACAAGTCATTGGAAATCCTTATCAATCGATTAGAACAAGACGTCAGCTAGAAACAAATCTGTGTATGTTCGCACTCACTGTGAGTTGAACCAAACCAAAGAACATCAAAGAAGCCATGGCTGATTCTACATGGATTGAAGCGATGCAAGAAGAACTTCACTAGTTTGATCGATTAGATGTATGGGAATTAGTCGACAGGCCACTCTGCAAAAATATCATTAACATGAAGTGGCTCTGGAAAAACAAACGTGATGAGGAAAAAACTGTAATTCGCAATAAAGCCCGTCTTGTAGCTAAGGGATACAACCAGCAGGAAGGAATCGACTTCGAAGAGTCATTTGCTCCAGTCAATCGATTAGAAGTTGTCCGGTTATTCGCTGCGTATGCTGCACACAAATCATTTCCAGTATACCAGATGGACGTAAAGACAGCTTTTCTTAATCTAAATGAAGAATGTACGGAAAACCAACCAATGGATATGTGACCATAACATCCTGACAAAGTTTACCGTCTCAAAAAGCATTAAAAAATAGGTCTCAAACAAGCACTAAAAAAAAAAAAAAAACAAAAAAAAGCGTGTATGAATGAACTCTCCAACTTCCTGGTACCAAACGGATTCTCAAAAGGTCTAATCATCCAACTCTGTCCATAACTAAAACATAGGGAAGACATACTGCTTTGTCAAATTTACGTGAAGACATAAATTTTTTGGTTCTACGAACCCAAATCTTTTCAAAACGATTTGGAAAACTAATGCACAGAATTTTAGACATGTCCAATGATGGGGGAGCTGAAATTTGTTTTAGGAATTCAGATCCACCAATCCCCTCGTGGTATCTTTATAAACCAAGCAAAGTATGCTCAAGAGATACTTAAAAAGCATGGTATGACCTCATGTGATAGCATTGGTACTCCAATGGCTACAAAACACCTTGATGCTGACTTGAGTGGTACTCCGGTCGACCAAACGAAATATCGTAGTATGGTCGGAGCACTCATGTACCTAACAGCAAGTAGACCAGATATTGTACATGCAACATGTTATTGTGCTCGCTATCAAGCGAAACCGACTGAGAAACACCTTAAAGACTCCATTAACATGGGTCTCTGGTATCCGAAGGACACCGGTTTCGAACTAACTGCTTTTTCAGATTCGGATCAGCGGCTGGTCTCGATTCTAAAGTAAGAGCACATCAGGTGCATACATTTCTAGGTGGTGAAAGTTAGGTCAGCTGGTCATACAAAAAGCAGGTCTGCACTTTAATGTCTTCAGCAAAAGCCAAGTAAGTGTCTTTATCTGCGTGCTGCGCACAAGTTTCTATGTTGAGAACTCTGCTCCACAAGATTATGCCTTTCACTTTGATAGAATAGCCTATGTATTGTGACACAAAGCAGCCATACCATCTACGTGTCAATCCAGTCCAGCATTCCACGTAACCAAGCACATCGATGTCAGATTATCACTTCATAAAGGAACAGTTGAAAAGGTATTGTTGAGATTATCTTTGTCGGAACTGAATACCAGTTAGCTGACTTGTTCACTAAAGCTTTATCAGAAGATAGGTTTAAGTATCTTGTCAGATGACTCGGTATGAGATGTTTGACTCCAGATGAACTGGAGGTTCTTGCAATTGAATCTGCGTGATCCATCAAACATCGATTTGTAAATATTTTTATTATCTCTTCATTTTTGATTTATAAAAAAAATTTGAAAAAGAAAATACAAAAACATAAAACCAACAAAAAGAAAATATAAAAATATAAAGACTAGAAAAACCAAAATTATAAAATCAGAAAATTTTTCAAAAAAACCAAAAAGAATCTTCTCGACATGTCTCTTGGAATCGATAACATTTACGTACCTAGAAATGTTGATTAACATCGACACGGGCGTGTAAATGAAGTTCGAACAGGAGTTTCAAATGCTTTCAAAACATGGACATTTTCTAAATTTCTTAATGACTTATTACAATTTCAGTGCATAACTCGGTCCCCGAATGTAAAAGGGAAGTGTACGGCTTATTGCGCTTACTCAAAAAAAAGAGAAGTCTTCTATCATTATAAAATCGCTGAACACAATTTTTCAAAAATAAGAACTTTCAATGTCCAAAAT
Organism: Tanacetum coccineum; assembly: GCA_026074375.1. Classification (NCBI taxonomy): domain Eukaryota; kingdom Viridiplantae; phylum Streptophyta; class Magnoliopsida; order Asterales; family Asteraceae; genus Tanacetum; species Tanacetum coccineum. The sequence continues at coordinate 2,666 of BQNB010202683.1, forward strand.
TGTCTACAATATAATTGTGGTATTTTTCTAAAAAGTGTATTTGTTAAAATTGTGTGTTCAACACTCCCTTCCTCGAATAATTTTCAAAGAATTGTAGTACGTAGAATGTCATTTATGTGAATCAATTTCTGAGGGAGCTTTTTAAAACAAAGCCTTTTATGTGTCAGATACATCTCATAAATGTCAATTTTTATGTATCCAAACACATTTTTATGAAATTTAAAATGTGGAAATTTATATGTCAATTATTAATATACACTGTTCACTAAGGCAACTCACTCCGTCTTCACCATTTTTTGTGGGTCCTATCAATTTTCATTCTCTAAATCAAGTTTTAATAAATATTGGTATCCCATATATACTGTGAAGGGGGAGCTATCGAAATCTGAATTCATGCTATATCGTGGTATAATTTTTCTCCCCATGGAATTTTCATGTCAAATTTTAATCAATTGGTATTTCAAATACTAAGTGTTTTATTATTTAAAATACTATGAGAAAATGTGATTAATATAAGTATATACGAATGTGATCTTAAGACACTAAGTGCAACTCTTTCCTCATGTGCTAATCATATCGAATCTCGAAGCACATGTTAGGGGAGTATTGAAAATAACAAAGTCAGAAAATGTTTTGATTTATGGTTCGATCACATACCAACACCCTATTTAAATCTCACGATGGATTCTGAAGTCATAGTGGTTAAGTAGTATAACAGTCCTACGATCTATACTAGAACCGAGGGATCTACCCAAGGCCACTCCATGTTTAGAAATAGCACTCCATAGGAATGAATTGGCAGATGAATTGTATAAGGGAAGAAAGGTGACTAAGATTGAGCTAATACTGAAACAATCACAGCAAAGGTGATAGTAATGACCGTCTGGTAATCATTGAAGGGGTGAAGAATGAAAAAGAAATGTATGGATAAAGGGTGAAAATAAAGAACCCTCCTTACACCTTTAGCTGAAAACTGGTCAATACTTAATCTATCAAAACACACAGATGATGGTTGAAATTGAAGACAGTTTTCCACGTTCCAAAATGGACCAGTGATGCAATGCATAACCCTTCCCACCATTGCGGGTTTTCTCTCAAAAGAACTTGTCTCATTGTCACGGAGATACACACGTTATCTATTGACAATCTCACTACCGAGAAGTTGTTTGATATTGAATAGGTGTAGTACTGCTCCAAGCATACGATTACTAAAACCAAAAGTGCACAAATCGAGTCTAAAGCCAAGAAGAGATCAAATTGTATATCTCATTAGATACAATGTCAATAATACACTTGCTGAACACCATAAAGTCACAAGTCTGTATCAAAAGTCCTACGCCATTATCCCTTGAGATCTTGCAGAATCATCGGTTGATACTTCAGTATTCACAGTGAAGATGTGGGGGGGGGGGGGGGGGGGGGTAGGAAATCCAGCTTGAACCAACATCAAACAAGCTCTGGGTAGGTACTTGCAAGATTCCACATGAATCCGCGCTAGTGCTAACCAGGATGATCCGCTTTGGGCCAGTAACAGAATTGACGACAAATCAGAAAGATAGTAACTATCTATTAGCACATCTTTACCGGGTTGTCAGTCTTTAAGACGTTCTGGTATATAGAACTAGCAGCATGGTGATTCTTAATACATCGGTGTTAGAAGATCCTACGCTTTGAGCTGGAAACCCCGGGTCAAGGAATTCCTTAGAATCTACGTAATCACATGTCTAGTATTTTATATACTATAAACGGGAAACCGGAGGATAAAGCAACCAAAGACAAGATGAATGACAAAGCCATATTCATCTTATATTGCTAACTGTCTTATTTTAGGATTAGACGACGAAGTTGCAGCCTCATTCCAGCGAAGTCAGATTCATAAACCACATGCTCATACTCAAGGCTTTCAAAGTCATTCATACAACATCACACATAGTTTGATTCTAATCTTCCCTACCATCAAAGAGCCTCAAAAGTCAAATAAAGAATCATCAATTGGGGAGATTGTTAGACTTATAATCACATATGTCAAACAAGAATGTAACAAGTATGAGCATGTTGGTCAAAAGCACAAGTTGATCAAGGAAGTCAAATCAAGATGATTCAAGTCAAGGAGATGATGCAAGATAACGATCTCAAGAACTCAAAGTCAAAAGATAAAGGCTCAAGATCAAGATCACAAAGCATGAATGAACAGAGCCATTTACAAACAAGACGAAGAACCAAAACAAGGCAAAGCATAAACGTTCAAAAGTCTATCTTCAACGTCATCGTGTAACGGAGGAGTTTGAAGAAAAAGACCTCAACATTGGGGGTAATTGTTAGCCTTAATTTATTAAGTCAAACAAAAAATGGTTATCGAGGTCTTACAAAGTCAAACTAGGCTTTTATTTAATAGCTAGTACGGGTTCAACGGGCTTGGATTGTAAATCTAATATTGTTTGTGTTTCGGGCTAAAAGCCCAAGATATGCCAAGCCCGGCCCAAGTAACAAGCCCATACGCCTACTAAGTGTGGCATTGGGTAAAATAGAACACTCATCCACACAGAAAGAGAGGGTGTAGGGTTTTCATTTACATAGTTTATGTGTGTGGTGTAAAACCTCCCATCCACTCTTTCATCTTAATCTAATCTTCTATCTTATTTCCTTCCTCATCTTTTCTCTTCTATTTTTGCTTATTGGTATGCTTACTTTTGTGGTTTGGATAGCTTATTATCTTGGGATAACATAGCTCATCAAGTCCCTCAATTTATATGGGTTATGATATTATAAAACATATGAATTTAATCATCAAATACTTAATAACATCATAATATTTCATGTCTACTATTTTAGCATTAAAATGAGGTTTAGGCTTCATTTCTGGGCTAAAAGTGATTCCTATCAGTAAATGAATTTTAATTTTGTATTTATATTTTGGTAAAACTATACATTCTTTGTATTGCCAGTGACATACACGTGTTATTTTTTTGTGGTATTATTATAGACTTATTCATTTGGTAGTCTTTGCAAGTCATACTTTTATAGCGCTTACTGTCATTACACGTGTTAGACAAAATTTGACACATCTACCATAAAAGGCAAGCAATTACATACTACGAGTGTGTATATCTTTATGTCTTATTTTGATTATTAAAGTGTTAATGTACAAACTGTTCACCGTCATTTTCTTTTGCTTTTACTATTACCCATGCTTGCTGTTGTTTTCCCATTATAAACATGGTAGTTACATATTACCTTTCTAGATTAATATATTCTTATGCATGTCTACCCATTTTCCTCACATTCAATGTTGTTTCTCTATAGGAGTCATCTGATATTACTCTATATAAAGATCTGGGGTTCCAAAATGAGCACGAGAAGTGGTGTATTGTTACTAGAGCATAGTCAACTTGGAAGAGGGAGCTCAAGGAGCATCCTACAATAATATTTAAGCAGTTGAATTATAGTTTAGGTTTACGGGCTTCATATCCAATAATATGTTTATCTGGAATGTTGGCGAGATGACTCTTATGATAAAAGACACTACCAAAGTGACTCTGGAGACAAAGAATTTTCCGCTTATTGGCGACCCAGAGTAATGATGCAGCTCCGTCTGTCGATGTTGGTGCGGCTCCTGGCCTCGCTCATGCTGCTGATACAATGGGACTTCCATGATGGCTTGAGAATCGTTATGAGTCATTGGTGGCTGCTTATCAAGGCTGCAATAACGTCGTATTCCTTGAGTTAAACAAGGCGAAGGACAAGGTTCAACAAAACTGTAATGAGATTATATGTAATGGTGCCTAGCCCGGATCAGAGAACATTAAAGTGTACAATGAAATAATCGATTGTCTCACGAAAGAAAGAGATGAGATAAAGAAGCAGGTTTTTGAGTTGGACAAGGAGGTGATTAGAGTCCGCATGGGTGGCCGTTAGATGGTTGCGTGTTTTAACAAAGCACTATTGATGTACACATTCCCTCCCCCGTTAGACATTGTGTAACATGGTTTTGTTTTAGCGGGAAAGTTGAGGTTTTTAAAATAAGTGTAATGGTGCTTTGATGATGAATGATCATTTGATTTATGCTAGCATGCTATAAATTTGATCTTAAATAATGTTGGTTTTTGTTAACCAATGAAGACCTGCAGTATTTGGAATAACACGATGCATGCATTTTTGTCATGAGATCTATTTATCTAATTAGGTTTTTGTCGCATGTGACCAAACAATCTCGAAAAATAATAGTGAGTATATTTTTTGCACATGGCTTTTTTTCTTCTTGAAAGATGAGTAATGTATGGTATCCATTTCAAGACTAATAGAGTAGTAGGACCTGATAGTGCTTAGGCGGTTGTATATTCTTTTTGCTTTTGAAAGCTAGTTTATCAAAGAAGAAATTTAACTAAGTTGACATATAATATTAAGGATATATGTGATCCTCTTGAAGGGTCACATGTCTATATTATACTCTAATGCCTTTAGGCCATGTAATAATTGAAATATGTGTTTTTTAATACAAGAAACGTAGGAAAATAAGTTGTATGCTAACTTTTGTTCTAGTACCGTTGGGGTTTTTTTAGAATTCGTTTCGCATATAAGCAGTTGCCTTAAAATGTAGCAATTGTGAAGCTGTGAAAATGTCCTAGCAGCTCTTGGACTTTGAATAAATACCTTCTTATTAGCTCCTCCTTGGCTTCGTACAATCCTTTTACTTGGTTTACAATCAATAGGGAATCAGTGTATACTTCTAAACATTAAGCTTCCATTTTAATTGCGAGCTCCAGCCCTGTTACTAGGGCTTCATACTCACCTTCGTTATTAGAGGTCCTGAAGTTAAATCGGAGAGCATAGGTTACCTTTTGACCATTCAGATCAGTCAAGATTAGCCCAACGCCCGATCCTTCTAGGATGGTGGCACCATCAGTGAATAGGGTCCATGCAGGTGAAAGTTATCTCCCAGGTTGTCCCGTGATGGTCTTTTCCAGCGAGTCAGTAATCATGAGTATGACTTTGCCAAGAAGTCGGCAGAGAATCTTCCCCATGTTTACTGCGGACGCAGGGGCTTGTATAATACCTCATGTTCTCCCAAATCGATGGCCTAGTTGGCTATGCGTCCTGAGTTTTCAGGCTTTAAGAGGACTTGCCTGATAGGTTGATCGGTTAGCACACATATTGTGTGTGCCTGAAAGTAACACGTAACCGTCGGGCTGCGTGTACGAGGGCGAGGGCTACCTTCTCGAGGTTAGGGTAGTTGATCTTTGATCCTTGGAGTGCTCGGTTGACAAAGTATATTGGTTTTTTTTTGCACGTTCCCATCTCCTCTGATAGAGGACAACCCTGAATGGCTTCACTGCTGCTGCTAAATAAAGAATTAATGTTTTCCCCGGCTTTGTGTATAGTAATTGTTGGTAAAGATTGGAGATGGGTTTTAGCGCAACTGAAAGCTACCTCCGCTCAATCTTAACACTAGAAATCTTTCTTTGTTTAGGACATAAATCCATTTCTGTGTTTTGAAAAAGGGTAAAGACTTTTCCGCGGACTTTGCCAGGAAATGCCCAAGTGCAGCTAGTTTACCATTGAGTGATTAAATCTCGCGTAATGTTCTCGGAGAGGCCATGTTGATTATGTCTTGAACCTTCTTTGGGTTGGTTTAGATTCCTTCGTTAGTGATTTTGTAACCCAAGAACTATCTAGCTTCTACTCCGAATGTGCATTTCTTAAGATTGAGTTTCATGTTGCCTTTCGTGGCAGAGTGTCCGAATGTCTCTGGCGTTGTCTGCGATTAGTTTTTCCACCTCATTCTACTTTTATTACCATGGTCGTACGACATAGATTTCAATGTTTATTCCCTAATTGACTAGTGAACAGTTGTCCAACAGCTTTCTGGTAGGTGGCTCTGCGATTCTTCAACTCGAATGGCATTTTCTCATAAACAGAAGGTTCCCTGCTTGGTGTGGAAGGAAGTTTTCTCTTCGCCTTCTCTGGCCATGCGTATTTGATGGTTACCTTTGTATACATCTAAGAAACACTTTAGCTTGAACCCTTCCAAGGACTCTATCTTTTGGTCCATGTCAGGTAACGGGTAACTGTCATTAGGGCAAGCCTTGTTTAGGCTTGTAAAGTTGATGCACATACGACATGTTCCCTCTGCCTTACTCACCATTCTCCGGTAGGATAACCATATAGGAAAAAGAACTGCCTTAGTATTCCAGCCTCGACAAGCAGTGTTACTACTATGCCGTAAATTGCTGTCATGTTGTTTCCTTTGCTCTGGTCCACTTTTACTGCCAGATAGGTAGGTCCGAGGATGGATGTTAAGTCTATGTTCTGCCAGTTCTCGTGGGATGCCACTCATGTCAGCGGGCATCCATGCAAACACATCTTTGTTAGAATGTAGAAACTTGCAAAGTTGCTCTTTCAACGCTTTTGAATACTATAAATAGAGGTATTGGCAAAGTAGTAAAGCATCATCTCTTCTCATCTCACACATCTCTCCTAAAGTCTTCAATACTCACTCCTTTCTTTATTTTTTATATTCCTTTTCAAGTAAATATAATTATATATGCATAAGAATTGTATCCAAATGAGTTATGCAACATTTCACTATTAATATACTGACGTAAACATAAAGACTCTCAATGAACCGAATCCCTCCTAACCTACTCGTTCGCACAGTTGCGTAAAAACCACATCTTAATGTTAGTTACCAGCAGTAAACGTCCACGAGTAACTTGTTGGGTTTGGCTCATGTCATACTAATTTATACGGTTGGGAAATACGTGAGCCTACGGGGTCACATACGTTATACACATAGATATCACTCTATTGGTATATCTCATAATGGAATAAACAGCGTATAAATATAGTTATAATGTATGTAATACTCAATAAAATGTATATAATAATATAAGTGTATATTTATTATGTATATAAAAGTATTCCCAACGATAAATCCAACGGTCGTTAAATAGTTCGTTACGAATAATTAACTATAAGGATTTTTTATTACTTGGGTAATTAACCATAAATAAAGAAAAGTCAAAATTCCACACCAAGGCAAGTAGACTAAAGGGACGAACCGGAATCTAGATCCCTAAGGTATGTGATAGGGCTTTGTGAGCTATCTTCTCAAGTTATGTAATTTAGGTAAACCCTAAAAATCATCTACTATATAAGATAGGACCCCCTAGCACATAATTCTTATCCCTTTCACCTCCTTCATATCTTTCTCTCCATTAGTCGAACCAAACTAAACTACCCTTTAGGGATTTTTGGTTTATTTTGATTACCTGACGTATTCTTGAGCGTTGAGTTTCGCGGAATTAACATACTCGCGTTGTATATTGGTCGTGTAGAGTATGATACGCGTAGAGGTTACTTACTTTAGTAACTCGAAGGGTTTTCGGTTTCGCATGTATTACACACATGCGTGTACTCGAAGAAATCTCTGGTTCTTCACGTGGCTTGGTTGCTATTCGGTATGTTTTATGTTTCTGTTTTATGTTAATTATAAGTGTTATATAAGTTTTATTCCGCTGCGTAGCTCATTTAATATTCACGTAATATTAGTGTTTTAGACCATGATTTCCAACAGTGGTATCACGAGCCGTTCATATAGCGCTATAATTACATAAAAATGGTAAAATACCTAAAATACACATATTTTGTGAATATTTGCTTGCCTTTTTTATGTGCAATTTATTTTAGGAACATATTTACTGAAATAATTACTAATATAAAACACATAAAATTTGAAAATATAAATATGGTATGTATTTTAGAAGATCCGGCTAAAATATAAATGCATATTTATGAATATTTCTTGCCTTTTATGTGAAAAACTATTTTAGAAAATTATTTAGTGAAATATTTTACCCTAAATATCACATAAAAATAAGAAATAAAATATGGTTATATTTTAGAAAGATTTGTTTCGTTTATTATAAATGTATATATTATAATTTGCGATTTGAATATAATGTAGCTTATTTATTGCTTATAAATTGTCAACCATGAATTACGTGCATATAAACCATGGTTATTAAGCTAAATATGTTTTATGCATGCTTGTTTAGTATGGTATCCATGAAATCATTACATGAATTAATTGGTTAATTGCAAAAGATGAGAAGACTTTTGTTGAATTATTGTTTTAATTGCGTAAATGATTTTGA
>BQNB010202689.1:0-10818 GCA_026074375.1 Tanacetum coccineum
GGGTTTATAAGATTGTTATAATAGCATTAGAAATTTGTTTTTCTTAACATGCAACCCGATAACCCGATTAACCCAACCCGATAACCAGCAACCCAATAGACCCGAACCCGATAGACCCGATTCCTTATAGGGTCGGGTTGCGGGTTAGTTTTTATTTTTCAAAACCCGATAGACCCGACCCGATAAGCTACAAACCCGACCCGATAACCCGATTGACACCCCTAGTAAGTGTAACCTTTGGTTACGCCGTAACAAGGAATAAGGCCCACATAATGTTTTACGGGATTACGCCGTAACCAAGGTTGGTTACGCCGTAAACCCTGTCTGTTGTTAAAGTAGATTTAGTTTTAACCGAATATAACCACCCGTAACTGTTGGTTTTCTGTATGATAAATACAGAAACATTGGTTCTCATTTGGTAGACAGAATACACACGAAAAACTCATATGATTACTCTCTTGTTCTTGATTTGTGTTTCTTATGCCTAGAACACAAATTGTTATTCTTCTAGTCTTATCCCGATAGAGATTTCGTGCAACCCAGGCATTTGATAGGGTCGAAATACTTTATACGGAAAGTGGAATTCTTACACGATTCTAGAAGATATCCAGGATTATCACATTATCGCACACACACCCCAAATCTCTAACAAGTTGTTGTGTCTTTGGAGGAAAATGTAAATGAGGGTGTGACAAAACAACTTTTTTTTAAGAAAATAAAGCAAAGTAGATTTCAAAAAGAAGAAACATGGTAATCACCAAGATGGTGTCTATAGATGCCTAGTATGTGGAAAGTTGCGGAAGAAAATTGATGGAAAAAGAAAAACAAAGAAATAATAAGTTGCATCCAAATTTATGCGTATAGAAAGGAAGTTTTATGATTGTTCAAGTAAACGGAAAGGTGGACCAAAAACGAATTTATTCCATACAGGGGTTTTTATAATTTAAAATAATATTCCGCAACCTGACCCTATATGGTACAGGGTCTATTAGGTTGCGGTTTGGGTTTATAAGGTTACATGTACCCTAATCTCATCCCACAAATTTTCATACTTCATATTGATGCATGAATTATTATCACCCAGAACCGTTAAACTTGAACGAACATAGTTAAACATGAAAGAAGAAAGCTATTTAACCACTTCAAAACCTCAAATTTGGAGCAATCCACAAAATTATAAAGTAACATGATAGATAGAACTATTCACAAAATTGTAAATCAATAAGCAAATGGACTAAGAAGTCACAAAAAATTAATTACTTTTTGCGTCCATACGACACACTTGACACTTCTTTTAATTTAAGAGCACTACGTATGGTTTCAAGCCATGGCTCAAGCCATGGCAAAAACTTTGTTTTTTTCTCCACAACACCAAAAACTCCCATAACACCAAAAAGTGTCTCCTTGGTTAACACCACATTTTTTTGTGTTATGGAGAACTTTTCCGTAACGCGAAAACACGAAACGCGAAAACGCGAGACGTGGTACATCGTCTCACGTTTTCACGTCGCGTTATCGCCCACCATCTTGGCTGGTGGTGGCGGCGCGAGAGGTGAAAACACCACCCACGGTGTGGTTCTCGCGCCGTGGGCTGGCGTTTTCGCCGATGGCTCAAGCCATCAGCCACCGTACCTTGTGCTCTAAAAGCTCTTTGCAAAATTAAGTATTATTTGTATTTAAAATTAAGCTAATATATACCTTCTATTAATAACTTATGCATTATAACATCTTATATTCAGATCATTCAACGTCATTATATCACACGTAGGGGTGTTAGTCGGGTTCGTATATACTTTACTTAGCCCCAACTCGAATTGACCAAAACCCGACCCTATTAAGATTTTGGGTTAATTGAGTTCATGTCAACCTGAATATGAGTAAATTGATTAACAAAATTGTTTAATTTCATAAGTTTATTGAAAAAAAAAACCTTTATTTGGGTCGATAAGATCGATCAGAACCCGAGCTAGCCAAATATTTTCAACCCGATAACTGACCATATTTAAAATTCGGGTTGACTCGAGTAGGCTTAAACGGGTTCAGGGCGGATTTTTCGACAGGAGCTACACGAGAAACATGTTAAATTTATACTTCTACATCACGAGCAAACAAAAAGAAAATGATTAAGATGCCTTGTGTTCGTAAAATACGAGCAAACAAAAAGTATTACGGAGTACTAAACTTGTGCCTAAATGATAATGCCAACAGTTTATTAGACACACATCTCCAAATAAAAATAACCAATAGTCGATACAAAACGCAATGCAAACAACACTTTCTTTGTTGTGCGGAATTAGAGACTTAAATATCCTCTCTTTGTCAGGGGTGGAGTCAGGATTTTTAGTTAAGGGGGCCGACCGTGTTTAACTCAAAAAGTCATAGTGATAAGGGGGGTCGAATGTAAAAAACTAGTAGAAAAGCGACTTGTAATATACGTAAGTAATGAACGAAGTAAGTTGATTAAGGGTGGCTTAGCACCCACTAGTCACCCTACTAGCTCCGCCCCGCTCTTTGTCCCTCATAAACACAAACACACAAACATATACTTTTACCCTCTCTCACACACACACCAAACAAAAACACTCTCATCTCATCTCCAAATATTGGTTTTTGTAAAGGTTTTCTTTTAGTGCCTCATATTTTTTTTCATCTTTTTTTATAGATCCATATATTTTTGACAATTTTTACAGCCGGTTTTTGTAAAAGAACAGAGGGGTATTTTGGTCATTTTAGGTCGACCAAGGACTAAAAGTGAAACCAAACCTTCAAAATACGGACTGACGGACCAAATCTGCAATTTGGCCTAACCACAAGGACCATTTTTGCAATTTCCTCTAAATAATATGAAGTTGGTTCATGTTTCATCCACAAAAAATGTGTGAATTGGTGGGAACACCCTGACCCCGGGTGCCTTTTGGCACCAGCCATTGTCCACCCTACAAGTAAAAGCTCCGACAACTCTCCTAGCCCAGTGGGGCACCAACTGGAGTAGGCAGGAGCCGAGACTCGAACCCTTGACCTTTTATCCACAAAATCTCTCTGATAGGCCCATTGGTTTTTCGTAGCTGGGTACCAATTGAGCTAAAGCTCTTTTGGTGTTGGTTCATGTTTCATATTTAAGAACCTCCAAAATACTTCTTTGAGCCCATCTTAGTCGTCGTGCACCTACGATACCCAAGGACCACATGCTTGATACCGTCATACCCCCAAATAGGGTCCCTTCCGATTTGGCGTCCGGGGGCGTGACGTCCATGGCTATTTCAAGTACAAAGCATAAAGAACGACCTCTAAGGGTACGTTTGAAAAATAAACACCTTTGCATAAATTTAAAATATTAATAAGTTTACATCAATCAAATTTAAAAGGTTCAAAAGACAACATGCGAAAGCTTAAATAAGTTCAACAACGGTATTTAAGATAAACATGGATAAAATCTGGAAAACTGGTTCGGAAATAGACTTCATATAGTTCAAGCAACAACATCGATGCTAAGCACCTAAGAAAAACATGTTTAAAACGTCAACATAAAGTTGGTGAATTCATAGGTTTAGTTCAAACGATGTTATAGTGGACCACAAGATATCAAAACGTATGCGACAATTATAACATATACAACTTCACATAAAAAGGTATTTACGTTGCACTAAGCTCGTGATACTGAAGCTAATAATGAAAGATAGCATGTACATTGCTATAAGTATTTGTTTGCCCTTACAGGTGTCCGACCAAAGACCACCTAACCAGTTTCGACATGACATCTATCCGTTTAATCGGGAGCCCCGTGGGTAGTGAGCGCTACTCACCCGGATAGGGATAATTAGTCCCAATAGATCTATTTATTCACTCGCGCTCCTATTCACGTCGCGCTCAGCCCCAACCGGTAGGGATTCCTACCGTCAAGAATTGACAGTTCATGATAGTTTGGGCAATTGAGGTCTAAATGCTACTTAGGCAACACGTAAATAGGGAAATCTCACGTATAGTCCTTGTGTCCAGTTTTAAAAACAAGCAATGTACACACTCCACTGGCCCAAAGTATAAAACATTTATCAAAACGGAGTTAAAAGAGGGGGTCTACTGAACCTCAACCTTGATTTGGTGAATTGAGGTAGTGAATAGTCTAGAAATAATTCACTTAGTAACGAACGACAATATACGAAAGCAACCTATGACATTGTACATTTGATTAATATCGGATTCGAAGTGAATTTATGGAAAATGCATAAGGTGTATACTGGTGTACTTTTGTTAATATATATCTAAAAATTAGCGTTTGTGATCGTGTAGTTATAAAATGTTTCCGTAAGTAAATGAGTATGAATAATATGTATTTTAATATTACATAGATAAATAAAAGTCTAAGTAAAGTGACATATTATATAATAATATATAAATATATATAATATAGTATAATATATAGTATTTATTATATATATATTGTTCGTCACTTAATTTAAATTCTCGTATCTCATTTTACCATGTACGTTTTCTAGTATTTATTAAGTATAGTAATTTATAAAAATTTCGGCATGACCCGTTCGTGTTTACACGTTTTTCCAAAGTCGTAGACTTTATTTAAAACCATTTTTCAAACCACTTTCAATCCACTTTTCATAATTACAAATTATACATCATCAAATCCATTATTATTTGCAACGTCCAACGTTTAAAAATAAATTAAACGTAATGCATCTAAATCGTATACTATTAAATAAGCTATTCGCGAACTTATCCAATAAGCTACATCGTAGCTTTACGCCTTGGTGTCTTGTATTTATGTTGGGCCTTGGCCCGTTAAGTCCGAAAATGTAGTTTTAATTATCCATTTAATCCGATAAGCAAAACATTAAGCAATAAACATGTTACCTAAAAATAAGCTATCAATAAGCTCACAATAAGCCAAGTATCATAAGCCGGACCATATAAGCTCAAAAATAAGCTCATGGTGTTGGCCTTGTACGTGGGACGCTGCTATGAGCCCTAATAAAGTATATTCGAGCTTATTTATTAAGCCAGATAAGTTTATCATTTGTCCTTTCCAAATAAGCTATAAAATAAGCTAATAAAATATAAATCAAATCAAAATAAGCTAAACAAATATTTTGGCCGAACCATATATAAGCCCTAATAAGCTCAAAATAATCAAATAAGCTTTCCAAAAGCTTATTACAATAAACCGAATATAATAAGCTCAAAAGTACAAATATTATTACATGAAAATAACCACGATCACAAAACTAAGATTTCCTTATATTTCTTTACATATATTTCGAACCATAAGTACTCCCTTTTAGGGTTTATGTAGTTTTAAAATCTTGTTTTTCACAAAATAAGTTATACAACTAGCATGTATGCATCAAGATAATAAGGATAATTCAGGTTATTTAAGAATTTGAAGACTTACAAAGTTGGAAGGTTTTTAGAAAGAAGAATGAGATTAGAACAACCCAAATGTTGTTTAATTAATACCCGGATGATACAAATGATCAAACCTTCAATAAATCTTCAAGTGTGTTTGATCAAAGATAAAAAAATTATGAAAGTGTGTGTGTGTCTTGGGTGGTTCGAACAAAAGAAGGCAAGAAGAAGAGAGAAAACCAAATTTTTAGTGTGTGTGTGTGTTATGAATAAGAAAATAGAAGCAACAAGATATTCATAATACAAAGTTTACTTCACACACTAAGTGTGTGTTGTGTGTATGTTTACAAGACAAGGAAAGAGAGGGGACCAATTTGATCCTCCATCAAATTCCAGTTAGAGTAAACATGTGATCTTAGGCTTGTCTTATTGATTTTGGAATTCAAAACTTGCTCGCTCAGGTTGCAGGGTGTTTGTTTGTGCCGACAAGATCAAAGGGGAGGGGAATAATAATATTTTATGATGCTAGTGCTCTTGCATGATTTAATTTCTAAGCCTTCCATGCACATGCTCATTTTTAAATAAAACACAATTTACGCAAGTAAAGAAACGAATAACGGTATCTTCGAAAATTATAAAATTTTAAACATTGCCTTAATTTATAAAAATGTGGCTATTGCCAAAATACTACAATGTTAGGTGTCTCGGTTTTCTCCCGGCGACGATTATCGGATAAAAGCGGAATAACTTCCCGGTTAAACAAAAAAGTTATACGAAACTTATAAAAATTCAAACTACTAAACGAAAACGGCTAATTTATTGATCGGAAATTTTCAGGGTATCACATCCTTTCCCTATTAGAAGAGCGTTGTCCTCAAAGCTTACGACGTAGCATTCGCCACAGACGCGGAAATTGGGAAAAGATGCGGGGTACTTCTTTTGCATTTGGTCTTCACGCTCCCAGGTGAACTCAGGATCTCTCCTAGAGTTCCAGCGTACCTTCACAATTGGGATACGACTCTGCTTCTAACGCTTGACCTCACGGTCCATAATCTCGACAGGTTCTTCGATGAAGTGCAATTTGTCGTCAACTTGGATCTCATCCAACGGTATAACAAGGGGTTCGTCAGCCATACATTTCTTCAATTTTGATACGTGAAACGTACTATGAACTCTACTCAACTGCTCTGAGAGTTCAAGTCGATAGGGAACGATTCCTACTTTAGCAATGATCTTAAAAGGTCCTATATAGCGAGGGTTCAGCTTTCCCCGTTTGCCGAAACGTATCACTCCTTTCCATGGCGATACTTTCAGCATGACCTTATCTCCTACTTGAAACTTAAGGGGTTTCCTTCTCACATTGGCATAACTCTTTTGACGATCATGGGCAGCTTGAATATAGCTCTTGATCTGAAATATTTTCTTAGTCTTCTCGTGGATGATCTCTGGGCCAGTGAGCTGACTATCTCCAACTTCAGCCCAGCAGATAGGTGATCGACACTTGTGCCCATATAACGCCTCAAACAGAGCAGCCTTAATGCTGGTATGGTAACTGTTATTATACGAAAATTCTACCAATGGTAAGTGTCTATCCTAACCTTTTCCAAAGTCGAGTACACAGGCACGTAACATGTCCTCCAACGTCTGAATGGTCCTCTCACTCTGACCATCGGTCTCTGGATGGTAAGCGGTGCTCATCCAATCGAGTACCTAATGCCTTATTAAGGGACTTTTAAAAATGTGACGTAAATTTCCCATCACGATCAGAAATGATCGAAACTGGCACTCCATGCTTTGAGACTACTTCCTTCAAGTACTGTCTTGTCAACTTTTCTAACGTGTCATCTTCTCGCATAGGCAAGAAGTGAGCAGACTTAGTGAGACGATCAATGATTACCCAAATCGTATCTTGACCAGCGGCCGTCTTTGGCAACTTAGTCACAAAGTCCATTGTTATATTCTCCCATTTCCATTGTGGGATTTCCGGTTTAACCAACAAACCAGACGGTTTCTGATACTCTATCTTAACCTTGGCACATGTTAAACACTTACTGACATAGGTGGCAATTTCTGCTTTCCTGTTGGGCCACCAATACAGCTTCTTAAGGTCTTGGCACATCTTATCTGATCCAGGATGGATGGAATACTTTGACTTATGGGATTCATGTATAATTAAAGCTCTCAAATCACCAAAACGCGGAATCCAACTTCGATTGTTCAAACATAATGTCCCGTCAGCACGAGGTTCTAGCTTGTTAATCATGCCATGCAAATCTTCGTTGATGAAATTCTCTTCTTTTCTGGCTTCCGATTGAGCACTCAAAATCTGCTTAGGAAGGTCCAAACTAATAGTCAGAACTAAGGCTCGAACTCGTAGTGGCTTAATTCTCTCATTTCGACTTAGGTCATTAGCTACCACGTTCGCCTTCCCTGGATGATATCGAATCTCACAGTCGTAGTCGCTCAACAATTCTAACCACCGTCGTTGTCTCATGTTTAACTCTTTCTGATCGAGAATGTGCTGTAGACTCTTATGATCAGTGAACACAACGCACTTTATACCTTACAAATAGCGTCTCCACATCTTCAAGGCAAACACTACTGCACCAAGCTCTAGGTCATGTGTAGTATAGTTCTTGTCATGAACCTTGAGTTGGCGAGATGCATAAGCTATGAAGTTCTCACTTCCCTCAGGTAAAGCCAATATCGGCGCACTACATAATTTCTGTTTCAACAGCTGAAACGCAGCTTTTGCCTTTTCTCCCCAATCAAACTTCACGCTTTTCTGAGTCAACTTCGTCATAGGTCTAGCGATCTTCGAAAAACCTTCGATAAATCGTCGGTAGTAACCGGCCAAGCCTAGAAACTGACGAATCTCGGTTGGTATCTTGGGTGATGCCCAATCCTTGATAGACTCAATCTTAGCGGGATCAACGTGAATGCCTTCGCTATCAATCACGTGACCGAGAAATTATACCTTCGACAGCCAAAGCTCACACTTTGAGAACTTGGCGTACAACTCCTCTTTCTTAAGTAACTTCATAATTAACTTAAGGTGTCCTTCATGCTCTTTTCTGCTCTTGGAATAAATCAAGATATCATTGATGAATATGATTATGAATCTATCCAGATACGGTTTGCACACCTGATTCATCAAATCCATGAATACCGATGGTGCGTTAGTCAAGCCAAACGACATTACTTGGAACTCGTAGTGACCATAGTGAGTCCTAAATGTTGTCTTTGGAATGCCTTACTCATGAACTCTGAGTTGGTGATAACCAGATCTCAGATCAATCTTAGAGTAGACTCTTGATTCTTGCAGTTGATCAAACAAATCGTTGATTCTCGGAAGTGGGTATCGGTTCTTCACAGTAAGTTTGTTTAGTTCACGGTAGTCGATACACATCCGAAAACATCCATCTTTCTGTTTGACAAACAAAACCGGAGCTCCCCGGGATGAGGAACTTGGTCTTATAAATCCTCTGTCAGAAAGTTCTTGCAACTGAGTGGATATCTCTTGCAATTCAGCTGGCGTTAATCGATACGGGGCTCGTGCTATAGGTGCAACACCAGGGACTAAGTCGATTTGGAATTCAACTTGTCGACCAGGTGGTAATCCAGGCAAATCTTTTGGAAAGACCTCTGGAAATTCCCGTACGATCGGCACGTCCTCAAGTCGCTTATCCTCTGACTTGTACTCATTCTTCTTGGATGTAACTTGTGCCAGATACACTTGACATCCTTTCTGCATATAGTTTTGGGTCCTTGTACATGATATGATATTCAGCTTCGACTTGCTTCTGCCATTACAATCGTCACCTCAGATTATCAACACTTCATCTCCATAAGGTATATGGACGATCTTCTCGTCACAAACGGTCAATGCATGGTACTTCGCTAACCAATCCATACCGATGATGATGTCAAAACTACCAAGTTCTACGGGCATTAGATCTATGCCGAATGGATGCCCTAATAGTCCTAACGTGCAACCTCTAAGAACAATATTGGTTTCTGAAATTATTTCGTCGACAAGTTCTACGGTATAACTAGTGTCTAAAGTGGATGGTACAACACCAAGCAAAACACTAAAGGTAGACGACACAAAACTCTTATCGACACCCGAATCGAATAACATAGAAGCGTAATAGTTATTCAAAAGGAACGTACTCGTAACAATGTTGGAATCAGGGTTTGCTCCTCCTCCGCCAATCGCGTAAGCCTTTGCTGTAGCTTCATTACCTCTAGTCTGGTTTTTAGTCTTGTTCCCATTCCTGTTTCTAGTCTTGTTTCCACAGTTCTGATTCTTCAACTTAGGACAATCTTTCCTAAAATGTCCCAGCCTTCCACACTCATAACAAACAATTCCATGTTGATTCCCAACTAGGGCTCTCTGAGTGTTTGGAGTAATAGTGGCCTTACAATCCCTTGTCATATGAACAACTCTCTTACAGTTTCCACATCTCACAGTACACGGCCCTGCATGGTGCGTCTTGCACTTGTTGCAGTAGGGTAGATATCCAACATACCCTTTTTCTCATTGTTCCCAGCCGTGTATGTCCTTGCTATATTCTGGCCTCTAAAATTCTATCGCTTGAAAACTGGTTGTTGTCTACGATTGTCTCTCGTGTTGTTCTCCAACCTTCATTTGTTTTTAGCACTTCTAGCATATCCTTTCAGCTTTTGATCCATTAAGTTGTTGGCAATGCGAAATGCATCTTTAAAGTTTTAGTGGGTTCAGCAGCGTTCAACATGCCCCTGAAGTTGTCACGGCAACCCTCACAATCTCTCCACTTTGTCTCCTCATTTTGGACCATTTCTCGTACACAATAACACCACTTCTGGAATTCTTTGGTTGTAAGCTAGTCAAATCATTTCTTTCATAGCCAAGTTTCCTTAAACCTCGTTTCTATCTTTTGAACTGTTTCTTGGACAGTACACTTCTTGTCATCAACTTTCATAAGCTCTGCCTAGCTCATGGCCTATAGCAGCTCTAATCCAATCGTTCTCTTGTTGGGAATTCACCAAGTCAATGCACTATTTTAGAAGCGTTTTGCAAGTAGCATACTTCACTTGGTATTTCTTTTTTCTTTCTGGACAATTGCTAATTGGAATCCGTCTCCATCTTCTCAATACCAACGAGTTATCCAACAGCTCCTTCTGTTCTATTAAAGTTTTAATGGCTGGACATTCAAGAAGTTCTGATATGTGACTCTCTAGCAGGCATAAATCCTTTGAAGTTATAGCCATAGCCTCCTCCGTTCCCATTACCATTTCCGTTTCCTCCATTTCCATTCCCTCCATTTCCATTTCCTTCGTTTCCATTTCCTCTATTTTCATTTACTCCATTTCCATTTCCTCTGTTTCCATTTACTTCATCTTGTTCATCCTCGTCTCCCATAAGGGGTCTAAGATTTCTGACAGCGTCGCGCGCTCTCAATGGTTCTGCCATTCGGC
>BQNB010202694.1:0-10817 GCA_026074375.1 Tanacetum coccineum
CCACTTTAGATCATGGCATAGGCTTTGTGTGCTTTTTTTTGCTCATCTACGATCTCATTGAGATTTAAATCGGCTATAGTATCCTTCCATGTGAGCCCAACCGTTACCTGTAAAAAAGATGAAAAGAACAATGTTTAAATGCAAATTTAACTAACAGATTTTGAAATCACTTGCAAGAAAAGGACCAATTTGTTCTTTAGACTACAGATTCACACACGTAGGATGAATGCATATCGGTCCTCTTTTCTTATCAGGCTTCTTTATGGTGCATGTAAAGTCGGTAAAAGTCCCAGACACAATTCAAACAGGTGACCCTAAAATAGGCCCTCAAGGCTTTCTGGATCGCTTTGTCGTCTTCCCAGTTTCTACTCTTTTACCCGAAAGTGAAAGTAATTGCATACAAAAGTAGTAGCTATTTAAAATACATTACTATTTGTTTAACTTTCGAAACTAAAAATAAACTTGAACATGTATAACTACACAAACACTGACAAAAAAATTTTATAGCGACATAAGGATAGCCTTTGGTTGAAAATTTGTTCTTTTCATCATTTAAACATTGTTCTTTTCGTCGTAATTATTTGTTTATTCAGAATGTGTGTTTATTCATACCAAAATACGCACAGACCTTCTTTGTTACTTTGTTAGTCACTCCAAGGCAAATGCAGCTTCATACTGGATTATATGAATACTTATTCTCATGTATATTTTCAACTTTGTTGCCTTATCGCGAGATTAATTTATTTACAAACTATAGGTATGTGTCCCTTGATAATTGTTTTTTTTTGTCTCCCCATTATGAATTAGAGAGTGTATCTTCCTTCGCCTCAGAAACCCGTCGAGCACAAAACAAATGTATGTATTAATACCGGCTGCATAATGCGGTGATAATCTATCATTCTACTGTATTTTCAGAATGCTTATCAATCCATCATTATTCATTCCTTTATACCATTTAGCAGTGTTGTAAAAAGCAGTCTAGGCGGCCGCCTAGGCGGCGCCTAGGCGCTAGGCGGCCACAAACCGCCTCGATTTATTCTAGGCGGCCAAAAAAGCGGTCAACGACGGTCAACACGGCGGTCAACGGTGGTCAACGCCGGTCAACTCGATTTTTAAAATTTTAAATTAGGTTTTTTCATTAAATTGGTCAGATATTGTTTTTAAATGGTGTTTAAGAATAAATTTTGTGATGTAATTATTGTAGATGAGAAGAAAAGAAATAGAAATATGATATTTTACTTAGAAAAAACCTTAATTTAACTAATTTAAAGCCTTAATTTACATTTAAGGCCCAATATCCAATCTTTTATAGACCTACTTACCTATTTGTGCTAAAAATTTTCAAATATACATATAATTTAAAAAAAATATATATAGAATAGTTCAATCCGCCTAGGCCCCGCCTAGGCGCCGCCTCGACCGATTACTAGCTAGGCGGTGGTCAACCGCCCGACTAGCGCCTAGCACTTTTTGCAACCTTGCCATTTAGGCCTCTATCGTTCAACACTGTGGGTGCTTGGATAAGTTTATTTTAGCAGCTTATTGGCTTATTAAAATTCACAACACAGTTGCCCGTTTTAATTATGCTGGGCAACTTATTTAGCACAAATAAGCTCTTTGTAAAATGTTATAGTGGAGATGCTTATTTAAATAGCTTAGGCTGGCATAATAAGGGGGTGGTTCGGCACCATATCAGCGCCAAAAATTCAACATCTACTCCCACCACTAAACCCTCATCTTAATTAACACCAAACCCGACACACAAACATACCTCAGTTCAATACAAATATACCCTATAACACACTCAGACACACACACACACAAAAAAAACCTTTTATTTTCGATTGGTTGTCAAGATGATTAAACCAACTCCAAAATGGCCTAAACCACATGTGAACCAAGCTCAAGCACGCATGACTCTGCGCATTACTACGCCCAGCCTTACAAGCTTATAAGCATTAAAATATTTTTAAAAATCTGATCCAAATACCCATTCAAATTAGCCCTTATTACAAATCAAATAAGCTCTTTTTCAAATGCCATAGTGGGAATTGCTTATCTAAAACAGCTGTTTGAGCAAATAAGCATACACACTTGTTTAAAAATCTAACCCAAACACCAATTGCAGAGGAACAAAATACTACATCTTGATTTTATAAATTCTATTCATTTGTGCATTTCATCAAACACTTACTATGTACACCACACTAACACAATATTATTAAATACTTTTAGAAACAAAGATGATACCGTTAACGATTGGGCCACTATTGAAGATTATCAGAGTTGATTTGAATCTTTACTTCTCATCCATGTGCAAAGATGGCGATTATTACATAGATGACACCGACGGTATCTTACTTCCTTAATTTTAGCGATCTTGTTTTCCAGTTAGGGTTATCGAAGTAGTTACAGAGATCGTGGATTCTTTCTTTCGAATTTTTCTTAATTTTTCTCTAGAAAATGGGCTGGATAGAAAAACTCAGAAGAAGTGGACACGTATTAAAAAGATGAGATAGTTGTGTTAGAATTGTGCCACGTACTCCTGAATTTATCTTGTATTAATGATGTTATAGATAGATAGATAGATTATAGGGATGAATTCTTACCTAAAAGGATATATCATCTCCTGTTCGCCAACACTTACGCACACACATATACTAGTGAAATTGAAATAAATGGCTTGATAATACTTTCTTTTAAACACATTAAGAATAGTTTTCTTAACATAAAATGAATCAAATTACTTGATTTGATATAAAATAAATTAATCTTTTTCTTAACATAAAATGAATCAAAATACTTGATTTGATATAAAAATAAATTAATCTCGTTGCACCTCTTTACAATACAAAAAAAGTAAGTAACTCCTAATACCGTCTTCTACGGGTTATGGGTCTCAATACCGTCTTTCGCAGTGTATGGGGGAGGTTGAGACGTAGACAACCCTACCCCTACCAAAGATAGAGAGATTGCTTCCGGATCTACCAAAGATAGAAAAGGACATCCGACCTTGTAGAGGGTGAGGATCGAACCCTTGACCTCTTTACAATACAAATACCGTTATATTGCTTTTTATTTTATAATACATTTGATGATGTACCTTTCGAGTAGTTCGAATGTCTCTTCTTCGAAATCAATTCGGATACTACACTCTAAACAACTTGGTAAACCTGTCAATATCCTTTTTGGCGTAAAATCATTAACGAGCAATAATTACCACATTCGAACGTTGCAAATCCAAACCCAACACCCTTCGAAGTGTGCCAATCGAAGATACTGTTACTGTAATACCCCGCCTTTTTGGAGCGTTAAACTCTCTCATTTACCGTATATCAGTGTAAGCGTCTACTCTTAGTCACGCCCAACTAATCTCTTGAGATCTAAAACAACTTATCTGAGTTACAAAAAAAATTAAAAGAGTTTTGGGTCAGCCAAAGGCCTAGTGAGAATTCATGGTTTTCACATACAGAATAAATATATAATCCAAACACTTTTTTTTATAATAACGAACTTGTAAAACGATCAAGCAATTTGTTAAAATTCACATAAGTGCTATTCCCTTAAAACATATTCTTATTCGATTCAATTATCAACAATATATAAACCAAGAATTCACCTATACCACGATACAACATATATAAACTATTGACATTTCCGTTCGGTTCAACGGTTCCAACAATTCATATTTCTGTTCGGTTCAACGGTTCCAACAATTCATATTTTCGTTCGGTTCAACGGTTCCAACAATTCATATTTTTACCCGTTCAGTTCAACGGTTCTAACAATTCACATTTCTGTTCGGTTCAACGGTTCCAACAATTCTTATGTTTACCCGTTCGGTTCAACGGTTCCAACAATTCATATTTCACACTTCACAATTACCACAATTCAACATTTATATAACTCAATATATAACTACAACATTTCTCACCACTTTCACATATTATCAAACAATCAAAACACGTAGCAAAATAATGATCATTTAAACAAATTTACATGATAGTATCTTTATCAATAAAAAGTGCAACCCAATTTAAAAACACATGAAAACTCACCTTATGGATCCAAGCTTTCACTTCTTGTCTGATTCCTATAAAACCAGTTAACAATTTATTTAAACAACTCACAAAGCCTAAAACTTGTTCCCT
The DNA here is from genome assembly GCA_026074375.1 of Tanacetum coccineum. NCBI lineage: Eukaryota > Viridiplantae > Streptophyta > Magnoliopsida > Asterales > Asteraceae > Tanacetum > Tanacetum coccineum. The sequence goes on from BQNB010202694.1 coordinate 4,152, forward strand.
ACGTAGAATCTCATATGATATGCTAAGTTTCTTGAATGACTGCTATTCGTCCTTTTAACAGTCACATTTTATTATCATCTTAAAGTTATAAGTTCCTAGTTAGAGACTTAGAGCCCACACATAACATCTATGAAATTTAACGTCAAAAAGGTCACTATAGCAATCTCTTGAACCCAAATATCAACTACATTTTAATAACGTAAGCTTAACTAATATAACCATTTAAAGGACTAAAACCACACTTATATAATATGATAATAAAACATTAGTCATAAGCTACTACTGTTTTGCATGAGATCCATGTAAGGTTCTTTTTTTATAAACCTGGACTAAACCAACAGTTATGGAAACTTAATTATTTGGTGGTTTCTTCTCAAATGATCATATACAGAGACATACAATACTACTATGTTATCCATTTTCCACCTTTCATCATTTTCACAAGGCAGTAGCCATACCTTACATTGATTTCTATTCTCATCGAGTTTAAAGGCATTAACTATTTATCTTAAACTATAGCAGTTAGTTCATTAAGACTTTTGTTCAAAAGTAAACCCGTTAACATGATTTGAAGGAGGCATAGTCAATATAAACAAAAATGAAACGTCAATCTAAACAACATACACGACACAAAGGAACCCAACCAATCAACATTCTTTTACATCTAAAGATTAAACATATATATTAACCTAAATCTAAAACAATGGTTACCTTACTTGCCTTAATCTCAACCGAAACTCTGATCGAAACCATAAAAATCTAATCAAATGTGCTTCCTTCCTTTATTCCCCCTTAACTGTTGTCGTTCCCCTGATCTCTCTCCTCTCTCACATTAGGGTTTTGGTTGTGGCTTCTTAATACGCTCAAGAGTTGGTATTTAAGAACCGACTTAGGCCATAAATCTCGTAAAATTCCCGTCAAATGCTAAGAGTTCAGTACCCCAATCTTATCCATGTTTCCCTTTAAACTTCTTAATGGCATATAACATAATTAAAAGCATATACTTTAAATAATTAACCAAAAAGAACCCATAAGAACTCATCTTAATATATTTAGTCCTACAAGTTAACGAAGCCATATAATTCTACTTATACAAAAATTTTGAGTATTACAATTCTCTCTCCCTTAAAAGAAATTTTGTCTCGAAATTTAGCCTACATATATAGACGTAAATACCTTGTGATAATATCATGTCATTTAAAACTCTTATGCTTTATTAGACATTCAAAATTAATGATAGTAATTTTTTCAATCAACATAGAAGATAAGTTTTCACGAAACTAAACAAAACTTAACGAGTTTAAAAACATCAAATTCCTAAAAATAAACGAAAATCCATACTAATGTATTATTGCTAATACTGAGTGTCTTGAGCTTTCTCAGCAGTCAATTAAAAAACTCTTCCCATTGTCTTCCGTGGTTGAGTACCCTTGTACTCTACTCGGTTGCGGGCTATATCTCATTTTCTCTGGCGGGTCTTGAGGTGTCCTTTCAGGACAATCAACAATCTTATGTCCAAGTTTCTTACATCTAAAACAAATCCAGCTTTACTGTCCTTTGTTGCATGTCCTAGTTTCCTACAATTGAGGCAATCCTTATGCCAACATTTCCCATTGTGTGTCTTTTTGCATATCGTGCATGGTTTATACTCACTTGCATTATCAGCTTTCTCACCACTGATCTTGGCCTTTTTCATGTCGTTATCATAATTCTCTCTGTTTCTTTTGTTGTCTCCTCCTTCTTGTTGTTGACGATTGTTCTATTTTTCAACCATCACGGCAAGTTCCATAGCTTCTTGAAAGGTTGAGGGTCTTGCTTGTTGAACTGGACCCCTAATTTTGGCTCTTAAACCCCATATATATCGTTTAATCTTTCTTTCCTTAGTAGCTACCTCGTATTTCACAAATCTTAACTTTTCATTAAACTTTATCATGTATTTCAAAACTGTCATATCATTTTGTTGTAGTTTCAAGAATTCCTCCTTAAGCTTGTCCATCATTCCTTGAGGACAATAATTTTCCATGATCAAATCTTCAAACTCTTCCAATGTCATAACACTCGCAACATCATCACCACGAGCAATCTTGATCATATTCCACCAATGTCGCGCATCTCCTTTTAGCAAATGAGATGCATACTTCACCCTTTGTCGGGGTGAGTATTCACTAATTTTAAAGATGTCCTCTATCTCCCCTTAACCATTTTGGTTAGACAATCACTCAGGGTGTCGCTTATCTCTATGAAATTCGCTTGGTTTACAGTTTAAAAAGGACTTGTAGCTACATTCGTCTCCCTGAGCTTCTGCATTTCTTCTTCTCCTATCAGCTTCTTCATTTCTTAGTCTCTCAGCATCTTTTGTGTTTTCCTATCTTTGTTCGGCTTATACTATTTTCGTACTTGGTCCTCTGCAACTCTCCTTATCTTCCATTGCTGTTTTTTTTTTTTTTTTTTGGAGGTGTTTGATGTTTTGGGGCGTATGTTTTTTTGTGGTTTTTTTTTGAAGCTCCTCCTGTCTCGGCATCTTTATTCGCCTTTTTTCTTTTTTCTTTGCCTCTTCCTACATCTTATCTGGTTTCTTCCCTCCTTCGTAATGGTTTCTTGACTTTTGAGCCATAATAGTGGGCAAGTGTTCTAAACATAATTCTTTTTGACATAAGCCTATTTCTCCTTTAAGTGACAGCACCATCCGGGTTCTTTGTTGGATTTTCTTAGAACCACGAGGACCCTTTCCTTCCATTTCTCTATCATATTAATTGAAGTTCATAAGATATCTTAAAGACTAGTGTATTTTACTATTATTAGATATATATTAAGACAACATTTCAATTTGGGTATTTATCTATATAAGGGAATCTATTCAATACCAAACGCAACTATTACTCCTTATCTTTAGTGAACCTAGAAGGCACTAAATATCAAATATTTTCGTAGCTTAAATACTCAATCTAGGTTTAAGATTAGGTTTCTAAAACTTAATTCACTTAAACCTATGGCTCTGGTTACTGACTGTAACACCCCGCCTTTTCGGAGCGTTAAACTCTCTTATTTACCTTATATCAGTGGAAGCGTCTACTCTTAGTCATGCCCAACTAATCTGTTGAGATCTAAAACAACTTATCTGGGTTTACAAAAAAATTAAAAGATTTTTGGTCAGCCAAAGGCCTAGTGAGAATTCATGGTTTTCACATACAGAATAAATATATAATCCAAACACTTTTTTTTTAAATAACGAACTTGTAAAACGATCAAGCAATTTGTTAAAATTCACATAAGTGCTAATACCTTAAACATATTCTTATTCGATTCAATTATCAACAATAAATAAACCAACAATTCACCTATACCATGATACAACATATATAAACTATTGACATTTCCGTTCGGTTCAACGGTTCCAACAATTCATATTTCCGTTCGGTTCAACGGTTCCAAGATTTCACATTTTACCCATTCGGTTCAACGGTTCCAACAATTCACATTTCCATTCGGTTCAACGGTTCCAACAATTCTTATGTTTACCTGTTCGGTTCAACGATTCCAACAATTCATATTTCACACTTCACAATTACCACAATTCAACATTTGTATAATTCAATATATAAATACAACATTTTTCACCACTTTCACATATTATCAAATAATCAAAACTCGTAGCAAAATAATGGCCATTTAAACAAATTCGCATGATAGTATTTTTATCAATAAAAAGTGCAACCCAATTAAAAATCACATGAAAACTCACCTTATGGATCCAAGCTTTCACTTCTTGTCTGACTCCTATAAAACCAGTAAACAGTTTATTTAAACAAGTCACAAAGCCTAAAACTTGTTCCTTACGTAAAATCTCATATGATATGCTAAGTTTCTTGAATGACTGCTATTCGTCCTCTTAACAATCACATTTTATTATCATCTTAAATTTTTAAGTTCCAATTTAGATGACTGTAGAGGCCCACACATAACTCTATGAAAATTTAACGTCAAAAAAGAATCCCACAATAGCAATCCTCTTGATAAACCAAATATCAACATACATTTAAATACCGTAAATTCTTAACTAATAACACCATTTAAAGGACAAAACCCACATACATAATATATAATTAAAACATTAGTCATTAGCAACTACAAATTTGCTTGAGATCCCATTAATTTCTTTTTTTATAGACCTGGGTCTAAACCAATAGTTATGGAAACTTAATTATTTGGTTGTTTCTTCCAAATGATCATATACAGAGACATACAATACTACTATGTTATCCATTTTCCACCTTTCATCATTTTCACAAGGCAGTAGCCATACCTTACATTGATTTCTATTCTCATCGAGTTTAAAGGCATTAACTATTTATCTTAAACTATACCAGTTAGTTCATTAAGACTTTTGTTCGAAAGTAAACTCGTTCACCTGATTTGAAGGACGCATAGTCGATATAAACAAAAAAGGAGACGTCAATCTAAACAACATACATGACACAAAGGAACCCAACCAATCAACATTCTTGTATATCTAAAAATTAAACATATATATTAACCCAAATCTAAAACAGTGGTTACCTTAGCTTGCCTTAATCTCAACTGAAACTCTGATCGGACCCACAAAAATATAATCAAACGTGCTTCCTTCCTCTATTCCCCTTAACTGGTGTCGATCCCTTGATCTCTCTCCACTCTCACGTTAGGGTTTTGGTTGTCGCTTCTTAATACGCTCAGGAGTTAGGGGTATTTAAGAACCGACTTAGGCCATAAATCTCGTAAAATTCCCATCAAATGCTAAGAGTTCAATAACCCAATCTTATCCACGTTTCCTTTTAAACTTCTTAATAGCATATAACATAATTAAAAGCATATACTTTATAATAATACCAAAAAGCACCCTTAAGAATTCATCTTAAATATATTTAGTCCTACAAGTTAAAGAAGCCATAAATTCTACTTATACAAAAATTCCGAGTATTACAATTCTCTCTCCTTTAAAAGAAATTTCGTCTTGAAATTTAGTCTATATATATAAATGATGAGGTGTCATTTTATACATTATTTCAGGGTCATTTAACCCCCTAAATTATTCAAATATGCCCAGATTATGTGCTTAATCGTTTGTTTTCAGGTTTTTAGCACTTGGATGGCTTTTGGAGGAAATACACATGTCTAGGGCTCATTTGGAGAAGAAACGGACAAGATTACGGACCTACACCAAATCTCTTGAAGATTTATGCATACAATGCGTGGAGACGGCGTCGCAGGCATAAAGTGACGCCGTCATACTCTATATGGTGATGCGTCAGGAATCTCGCGACGGCGTCAGGACATTACCGACTTAAAGAGGATCTAGAATCATCTACGTGGCAACGGCTTCAGGATTTCAAAGTGACGTCATCGCAACGATTTTCCTATGTACATATTAAACCGAAATTAGGGTTTTAAGTGTGTAACTTTGTATAATTTTAGGGAGACAAACCCTAGTCGTTTCAACAGCTTTTAAAGTCGTTTTAGGGCCTCAAAACCCTATCGTAACTACATTTAATCCATGTTTTAATCAAGTACGATTATTTATCATTAATAATTCAATATGCCTATGTGTTGTGTGATTGATTTATATTCTTGCTTTATCTTTAACATGCTAGGATAAACCCTCCTTTGTTGTGGGTTTTGTGATATTGATGCTGCTACAGCAGGTAAACAACAATGATGAAGATACAGCAGGTGTAGTCTTCAACGGGTTGCTATGATAAGGTTTGTGACAGCAAGGGTTTTTAATTTTAATGATGTCGAGCACATGGTTTTGCTGATCAAGAAGGTTTTCATGATGATGATGTTGCTGATACTTTGGAAATCCTTCTTTACGATGTGTGATCATGAACAGGTTGTTTTTCATGATCCCTATAATGCTTTCTAGTGTATGTGTATATATGGCTTCATTAACAACCTACAATAAGGCTGTTGTCGAATTCAAAGGGTTATATGGTATTCATTCCTTATGTGTTTCATGGATCTGAGTGATAAAATTGAACGACTTGGTTTCAAGTGATGATAAGGTTTTTCAAATCTGTGCACTTAATACTACTTTGATTCGAGTAGAACATACTACTGATTGGAGTACACTTAATACTGTTGGTTTACATATTAGTTAATGTTTTTACTACTGCACACATTATTGGATACTACTGCTTCTTCATGATGAGTTAATGCCGCTGCTTATAAGTTCCTGATACCAAGAAGAACAGTTGTAAACGTTTGTACTGCCAAGGGAATAAAAAATTAGTGACACTAAAAAGTGTCACAAATGGCATGGGAGGAAGGAGATTACACTTTAGTGACAGATTGGTGACAGTTTTGTGACAAAAAAGTGTTGCTAATTGCAGGAAGAGCCAAAGGAAAGATTAGTACTTTTCGAGGGTTTCAAAGTTGTTCAAGTATGTTAATACTGCTTTCTTTGTCCGAGAAGATTTTAAAACTGCTAGTGTCATCCAAGAAAGAAGTTTATACTGCTAGTTTGGTTCGATATCGGGTGACAAATGGAATTTTGGTTATGGATAAAACACACAGTTTGGTTCTCGGATAGTTTGTTCTTGGCCTAATCTATGGATAGTGGTTTTGAGTATTGGCAAGCTACAAGGGATAGGAGAATTTTCAGGTGTTGATTTCTTTTCAACACAACAAATG
>BQNB010202696.1:0-10817 GCA_026074375.1 Tanacetum coccineum
TTGGGTTTTCCGGTGAAGGCTGCACTGTGTGATTGCAAAACAAAGCTTTAAATTTTATGTAAGTATTGTTAATTAATTAACAAGATTATTTGGTTTAAATTTTTGTATGTTTAATATGTTGAATATTTGGTTTATATCAACAAGATTATCAGTTAGTAGCTGATAATGAAGAAAAACCCAATTGTCTGATTTTTTGAGTTGTTACTTCCATCATGAGATCATTGGGTTTTTGTATATGTCTACCTTTAATTTCCAAATGAGTGATTTTGATGCAGCAAATGCAATCTGGAAGGTTATAACTTGATAGTAGAAGAGTGAAGTTATTTCCTGTCCTAAAAATCCTCGCGAAAGTTGATGTTTCCTTTTCCAGTATATAAATATTTTGGGTTGTAAGATGCACTTTTCTTTTGGCCAGAAGGCATGTGGTTGTGTAACGGATAGCGTACCAGACGATATAAACCTTTAGAGTTTAGACATTTGAGTTACACGCATGTGTTTAGCACGATACCCAATTTTAATACAGATTTTAATCTACAAGGTAGTTATATTTATATATGCACATGATATATATGCACAAGTGTGTCACTTAAATTTGTGTCTTTTTTAATATGTATGAAGGATCCGTGATAAATACTATCAAGGTTGCATTCGAGCCATGTGTTGAGCCTGTTTAGGAAAGTTCTGAGCAACTTTGCTAGCCAAACATCCACCACCACGCAGGTAAACTGCTACATCCTATCCTATCTGATATGGAAACTATCTTATTTTCAATAATGAAAATGTGTTACTTTTAAGGGTATTTTTAATCAGATATTCATGTATGTTATGATTATACTGCAAGTTTTACTCCCCGTTTGCTGCTCCAGACCCAAAAACAAGTCACAAACAGATTCAGGACCTTTTGCTCCATAAGGAAAGTCATAAGGTTCACTAAAGCGGTTTTGTGTTTCTTAATTGATAGAGGTATGGGTTCAGATATGCATAGTTTGCTGATATAAAAGGTAATGCGCTCTGGTTTTGTTGTTATAAAAATATTATGACTTGATTTTAATTCACGGTCAATATAGTTATGTGTTTTCTATTGTGATGAGACATAGGTCCAATACGAGAATGTAAATACACTTATTCATAGTTACATATATGCAGCAGATTACAATAGGTTCTTTTTTTTATCATAGCTAATCACCTTTTTCCTTGGTCGGGTGTACCAATTTGGTATTTCATCGCAGAAAAAATAGCATCAGGAGTTTTCTTATTCTATAAATTAAAACTCAATCAATTTCAATGTTGAGCTTATTCCAACCTTAATATTTACCTATAACACGTCCCGAGTTATCATTTTGAAATGTGACTCACTTGCGACCTCTATATGGCCGATCTTAGATTACTTTTGATTCTATGTGTTTGTTTAGGCATTACATTATAAGATAGTTGGATTTGAGCTGAAAATTTTATGGTAACTTTACTTGATTCTTTTGATTTAAAACAACAATTTTCAACAAGTACGAATCTTTGGGGGTGTTTGTCATTGCAGTTTTAAATTGATTACATGATATGAGAATTGTCAAATGTGCTTAGGTTATTTAAAGTTGCAAACTTTCAAGGAAAAGATAAGGAGCCGTTCGAGTGTTTAGCGAATTGTGATTTTTCCGAACTTTACATGTACAATGATCGAGTTATCATAAAAAGTACGTTGCAGGTATTCCGATACATATTAATAATGTTGTTGTGGGACATAATCACGTTAAATTGTCTGGCGATTAAGTACCTATTTTGGGCATAAATGCACGATTTAGAGGGTTAAACGACCCCGAAAAAGTGTATAAAATAACACCTTATCAAATACCCCTACACTTGGGATTTGCTTGTCTTCAAGCAAATGGGCTTTTCTATCTAGACAATAACAATATGAGGGTCATTTTACCTACTTTTTAAAAGTATTTCACAACACAACCTTCTAGACCTTGTAATTAAAAGCACGAAAAATATATACTAGCACCTCACATAAGTATTTGGGATTCTCTCTTTCACTCAGTTGTATAATAAATTATAACATATTGGGGAAACAGAAAATCAACACTCATTACCTGTCATAGCATATAAATTACCATAGGCTTAGTAAAGGATCAAACCTCCACTGCTAGGTGCAAGTATTATTCATTACCATCTAAGAGGTCTTTTAAAGGGTTATGGGGTGTAGGTGTAAGATAACATATAATGGAAACATAAACAGATGAGATACATTTGGGTGGCTTTGGGTGAATTTGAAGTTGAAGGGTTAGCTAATTATTTATACGAATACACGCTGGTTTGGTTGCTAAGCCAAGACTCGGACGAAGATATACAAACTCTACAAAACTCTACATCAATCTGTTTATTTTCTTTTCTTTTTTTCTTTTTTTTGGAATAACATAATACATCACATGGGGTTTATAACACGTACCCCTACACTTGAGCTTTTACGTGCTCGATATTTACAATCTAACTAATGACCCGATTTGAGGTGGATCAAAATAACATAGAGATCATTTGACAAACATATAGGGGTATTAACTTAACTTTTCTTCCCCATTCTTCCTCGAAATAAAGACTACCATGTATCCCAATCGTCCCAAAACAGTATTTACAAGGATAAGGACTTAGCAACCGTGTACTCAAATAATTAACTTGGTTTATCACAATAATGTACTAAAAATGAGTACATACAAGGTATGCTAAGGCGATTTGGGTGTAACGATTGGTTTAAAGGTGACAATGCTCTTCATTAATAATATGGAATCCACCAGAAAATTACGAAAACCGTGAAAAATGATAGGCTTGGAGGGTTGTACTAGGGGTATCCTGCACTAAAAATGAGTGCATGGCAAGGGTGTGGGATAGTTATATGTATTAGTTGGCAAATATCAATCGACATAATGAATATCAGTGTTTTTGAATGTATCTTTAGTAATTGTGATTTGATTATCAATCTTATTTAATATTGATGGGTTGTACACTCGTAGGTCTTATCTCATTGTATTGATATGCCTTATCTCATTGTACATCTATATATATTGGATGTGTTTATGAAATAGAGAACACACAAAGTTTCACCATCCTTCATGGTATCAGACGCCATTGTAGATCCTCAAAAACAGTAACCCTTTATCATAAAATAGTTGTCCTCCGGTCATCGGCAAATCACTGATGATTCAGAGGGATCCCAAATGTATCTTTTCCTATCCTCTTATTAGCTGTAATACAAATAAATCAAGTACCCCGTATGCTTGAGATCTCTCTAGAAAAATAAATCAAGTACCTCAAGTACCTAAATCCACCTTTCAGTTACTACTTCCCAAATGTCTCCCCGCAACGGCTTTAGTTGAATAGCAAGCCATCATCAAACTTTGTCTTTTAATCTTTGTTTTACCAGCGAAGATTATTGTAGTTTTCAAAAATAGTTGGTTGATAAATTGTCGCTCCTATCTAAAGGCAAAGCAAGCCATGACGTAAAAATAAACGTCACACAAAGGAGGAAGCCGCAAGTAATAAACCACTATGCCACTAAACACAATTATGCTTTCGCTCAAACAAACAACAAAGAAGACGAGGAAACCATCAGAGATCATTGTATTTTTCAAAAATAGTTGGTCAAAAAGTTTGCGCTCCTACCTAAAGGCAAAAAGCCATGACGTAAAAATAAACGTCACGCAAAGGAGGAAGCCGCAAACAATAAACCAATATGCCGGCGAATACAATTATTCTCCGTCTCAACAAACAACAAAGAAGATGATAAAAAAAGAAGCGCTTTTCAATATGCTGATATTTTCACCAAGGGGCTGCCTTCCGCATTGTTTGAAGAATTTCGATCCAGTTTGACCGTACGGCCTCCTCCCGATCAAACCGCGAGGGCGTATTAGTTGGCAAATATCAATCGACATAATGAATATCGGTGTGTTTGAACGTATCTTTAGTAATTGTGATTTGATTATCAATCTCATTTAATATTGATGGGTTGTACACTCGTAGGTCTTATCTCATTGTATTGATAGGCCTTATCTCATTGTACATCTATATATATTGGATGTGTTTATGAAATAGAGAACACACAAAGTTTCACCATCCTTCAATATGATCTGTGTGACCATCATAACAAATACAAGTTTAAAACATGGGTTAATTCTAATGCCTCTTATCAAGCAAATCCTAATACTTATAATGCGGTCTCGAGATGCATCACAAAAACAAGTTCTAGAATTTAATATGCTACCAGTACACTCTCATAATCCTAAAGTAGCTGATACCAATGTTCCAGAAAAAGTAACAAAACCACGCATACACATCCGTAACGACGGAATAGACACACATGATTGCTCACTCCTTAACTCGAACAAGCTAAAGGTATAATATCTAAGGGCGAACCTCACATTGTGGGGGTGGAATTTGAGTGTTTTGTGCTAGTCATATAAGTTCCTATCCATGAGACGCTATTATTACTCGGTTTTCGTCGGTATGTGTCATAAAAAAAATTAAATTTTGGTAAAAATCACCTCTTATGCTATGTTTTGATATATTACCCATCATTTTAAGGACAAAGCAAATGGCAAATAAAAGAATAGTTTATAATGCTTATTTTCCCTCTACACTTAAGTTGAACATTGTTCCCAATGTTCTATAGAAGTACCCGTAAAAAACGAATAAAGAGAAAAGAAAACAAGTAAGAGAAACTAGTACTCCCCTGGTTTGCTCAATAATGGAGAAGAAACATGCGATAACTGGTTAAATCGTTCTCCAAGAATTACCTAGTGAAACTTCCTAAGAACTTCTAAGTTTCTTCTCATCACATATAACTTGTAATCAAAGACAAAGACAACTATATCAAGCATAAAATGTACGATAGACAAATATACAATGTGAATTTAGGGTTCGACTCGATAAAGTAGTAAAGATAGGATGAGAGAATTTGTCAAACCCATTGGTTTTGCAGGTTTATAAAAGAAAAGTACATATTTTAAATGTTGTGCAAGTTTTATTTTCAAAAATAATTAAAAACTTTAAGTTTTTTGGACCTGGGTGTTTGACGCCGTCAGAGTTTTTGTGACCCCGTCACAGGTGTCGTGGTGACGGGGTCGCGTGTAAATCGTGACGCCGTCTCCACGTTTTGTGAAAATGAAATTTTTGTTTTTGATGAAAAATTTCATGCACTTGATTCTATAAGTTAATTCCTGTACAAATAGCTGCATAAAACCTGAGATTTAACAATTCATTCATATGACTCGAAACTGACGTGAATTAATCTAAACAATTCATTTAACATGTTTGAATTTGGCTCAAAAGCCAGATAACTTCCCCAACACTTAGTATTTGCAAAATACCTTTGATTGAAATTAAGACGAAGTTAAAGACAAACAAAGCATGATTACAAGATAGTTCAAACATAATAAAACAAACTATAAATAATTAAAACACACATGACACTCCTAATATGCGAGAAAAGTAAATTGGGTTTCCTCCCAAGAAGCGCTTTTCTTTATTAACGAGTCTTGTAGCTAGACTCGAAGTCACACGTCCTTACGTGACTTCTCCTTCGTCGTCCATTCCAGTTAGGTATTCGGGTCCAAGCTCTAGGCATTCTTTGTAAAATCCTAGTATCTTGCTCATTACATACTCTACTCCTCTCCTATTGTCTTTTTCGTTCCTAAGATAGACTGATTTGGTATGCTCTTTTTCTAAGTATGTCAGTGAATCATATTGTTCTATCTTATGGGGCATCTTATAGGCAACTTCATCAGTCCCGTTAATGAATCTTACAACACCTTCGAGTGGGTAGTGAGTCATGTTGGATATTTCTACAAAAGGTCTCCCAAGTACTACTTGCGATAACCTAGGGTCTATGATTAAACTAATATCCTCAACAATCATGAAGTCTATGATATATGTGAAGTTTCCTATGAAGACGTGCATTCCTTTAATCCTTCCTGTGAAATTACTAACTCCTCTATTTGGGTTTTCTCTAGGGTAGAGTTTTCTTCTCATGATCCAATTATACATCATTCGGGTCAAGATATTAAGAGGAGAGTTAAGGTCAATGTAAGCTTTTTCCACATGCACATGCCCAATGTTGCATGGTATCTTGAGGTTCGATGGGCATCATTCTATAATTAGGGGTGATATCGGGTCGGGTTATCGGGTAATCGGGTTAAGTCGGGTCGGGTTAAGTCGGGTCTGGCTTAGAAAAAACTAACCCGCAACCCGACCCTATAAGATTTTGGGTGTGTCGGGTTCGGGTTAATCGGGTTACGGGTTTGTTGGGTCGGGTCAGTCGGGTTATCGGGTTGAAACATTAAACTATTCTGTTGTTGCTTTTGTTTATAAGTCAACTACTGTAATTAACCAATAACGTTTTAAGCTTCTGATGTTGCTTTTGTCTAACTAATTAATTCACCATTTGAGCCTAAATTTCTGGTAGTGACTTTTATATTTAGTCCTAACTAATCAGATACATCAAAGTTGGGAGTTTGACTACTAGAAAAGTTTATTTGAGCACATCTTAAGACCTAAAATGTTTTATACTATCTCAAAACACTTCCTATAAACTATAAAGGCAAGTTACACACAGAAGTAAAATAAATTATATGCAAGACAAGTTTGATCACTGTGTATATATAATTAAATAGCTCAAAAGAATTTATATAACATTACATGTATATCATATACTAATATAAGGTTGTCTTAACCATAAAGAGAGTGAGCAAGTCTTTTAGGCGCCAAATTTTGTACGGCCCTAAAATTTGTATAACCTTTATATGTGTATTACAAATAGTCCAAGAAATTTAAGTTTTACTAACTACTATAACATTATGCAGCAGACCCATAATTTGTTAGAGGGAAGGGTTTCTAGTAAATTACAGAGGTATATTGGGCAACGAAACGTTTCATGCTAACTGTAGTCATTGGGCTTTTCTAAATAATTTAACACTAAAAAAATAGAAATTTTCTGGTCTTATCGGGTTGACCCGCCAACCCGATAACAACTTTTTTTAACCCTAACCTGACCCGATAAGCCTATCGGGTTGTCGGGTACGGGTCATATCAACCCGACTAAAGTTTTTGACCCGATTTAACCGACCCGATAAGCCTTATCGGGTTCGGGTTGGGTCAACCCGACCCTACTGACACCCCTATCTATAATGATGGGGTTTCGTAGAAATATTGAAGGGATTGGGCCACACATGAGGTATTTGTGATATGCGAGTTCACTCCTAGTCGGGAATATGTCGAAATACTCCACTTCTTGCACTCCTGCTTCGGGTTCCTCCTTGTGGGAATTATCATCCTTCGGGATTATCTCGATAAACATCACGTCGCCATTTTCCTCTTTGGTGCAAACGAGTTCAGCGTTGGGCGATAGGGGAACCAATCCGAGCGATTCGAAGAGTGAATTGAATTTGAGGACTTTTTCGGTGATGAATGAAATTGATGGATCAGATGGTGTGGAAGAGTCGAAGTGGGTATTTTCTGGGCTATCCTTCTCTTCTTCCTCATTCTCTTCAGTTCTGTCGTCACGGAAATTGCTTTGTTGCTTGGGATGGACCGTGATAGCGTTAATCGAACTGTGAATTTGTGTTGAGCATTATGGGTCTATTTTTGGGTAAGAACAAGCAGACAAAACTGGGGAGGTACTCAGTTTCGGGTTCCTAACCATGTCGATATGTAGTGCTCCTGTTATTCGATCGGTGATGGCCTTCAACACTGTGTCGATTTTGTTTGTCATCTCACTTTGCTGTTGTTTGAAATCGGCTTCAAACTTGGACAGTCTAGCGTCTTGAGATGCCATAAAGTTAGAAACCAGTCCTTCTAGATTTGATTGATTGTTAAAATTTTGAGGACGTTTGTTGAAGGAACGGTTTGGGATTGAATCGTTGGGTTGGAACCGGTTAGGTGGGTTTGAAAAATTATTTTGAGAGTTTTGGGGTTGTTTCCACCTAAGGTTTGGGTGACTTCTCCACGACAGATTATAGGTGTCACCAAGATTGTTTTGCTCGGGCTTGAAAGTATACCACTTACCTCCTGCTTCATCGGTACGCGAGGATGCATATTCAACGAAGGCTTATTTGGGATCTTCCATGCAATACTGAGTGTCGTAGGGACCACTGCAGATCTCACATGAGGTCGTGATTTTGTTTACTTGAGAAGGTTGTGCCGGATCAAGATGAGCTTCCATCAAGCGTTGGACTTGATTTTCGAGTTCGATTAGACAGCGGTCGGATGTACTCCGGACATCTTGAGGCAAAGTGATTGCCTTGACCGGCTTAGCGAAATCCTTTGGGTCGTTCTAAATTTCGTTGTCATAGAGGGCTAGGTCCTCTAATAATGCCCATGATTCTTCAGTGTTGAGGTCACGAAGCTTACCACCGGCCGATTGGTCAATGGTTCGTTTTGTGACGGGATTGACAAGGTCATAAAAAATTTAGACTTGGAGCCAAAGGTCAATGCCATGATGAGGGACTTTTTAGAATAAGTCCTTGAAACGAGTCTATGATTCAGATAAAGATTCTCCATGATGTTGTTGGAACATCAGGATATCATTGTGAAGTTTTGCGGTCCTTCTCGATGGAAAGAATTGAGCAAGGAATCAGGTAGTAAGATCCTCCCATGTGGTACTGGATCCTGCTGGAAGACGTTCAAGCCAATTGCTAGCTTGCTCGCGAAGAAAAAATTGAAACAAACGCAGGCGCGTTCTTTCCCTATTTGCACCGTCAAGGTCAAGTGAGTCCACAAGTTTAAGGAAATCCTTGAGGTGTTGGTTTGGATCCTCAGACCAAAGTCTATGGAATGAGCATCCGTTTTGGACCAACCGGATGGTGTCAGATCGAAAAGGTACCACGTTGTTCCCTACGGGGAGCTCGATGGTATTCCTGTAGCCCTTGTGGCTAGGGTTGGAGTAGTCTCCTAGCGTGCGGATAGGATTCTCGTCTCCCATGGTGGTTGACGAGAATGAATTACAAAACAAATAACACAAAGAAAAAATAGACTACGAGAAAGCTAATATGCAGAAATAAAGTCTTACTTGAGAGGATTCAAGTAAGTAGAACTAAGCTAAACTATGATCAAAACCTAACTATTCCCCGACAACGGCGCCAAAAACTTGATGTGCGGTTGTCGTAGGACTTCTACACGAAGTTTTACAACTCCCTAGACAGTGCACCTAATCGTTGTAGTAGTAGTATAAGCAAGACTCGGGGGGTTGTTATCGTTCACTCGAGGAATAGGTTGGGAAGGCTTGATCACGGTCTAACAGAATTCTAGGGGTTGAGAGAAGATTCATTTTATGTTTTATATTTTATAAAAGCAGTAAATCATATATTTGAGAGGTGGGTTTGGTTTTTAGCTATTAAACTAAATTTTAACTGCGCTACAGGTGATAACAATATGATAAAAGATTGTGTTCATTTAATCATGTATTACTCCCTAGATTACTTCTCCTAGTGTTGTTGCTTCGTCACACTTGTGATGAGTTATGTAATTATTTCCTAAGTCATGAACAGATTACAGGAACCTGTCGTCTATTTAATATTCCGTTAAGGCAACGCACAAGTAAGGTAGTATGAAGATGTGACAACCGTCTAAACTCAGAATAGTGAGTGATAATAATTTATAATGTCTTTGACTAAATTTACTTAAATTAAAATTATTTTGTGTCTGTCGGGTCATTTATTTTAGCCTGAATTATCTTTTTATTTAACCTCAATTACGAGCGTGCCTTTGATCAACGATCCATATTTTTTAGGTCATTATTTAATCTTGTACTTTTATTATTTATTTTACTTTTGAGTAAAATTTATTTTTACGATTAACCGAATAGGTTGTCTCGCGTTCGTAATAAAACGATTATTAAAACGTGAATCTGACTTTAAACTAAATATTAGTATACCCTCTACATATTTTTAATTATTTCAGTTTATTTTTCATGGTTTCGTCTAAACTTTTACAAGATTATACCTTTACACCATTAGCCTATGCTCTTAACAACGTGTTATCATATCACAAACTTATATAAAAGTCATGATATCATATACGTGTACATCATAATCACATGCATGTACATCATAAGTGTACATCACATCACATGCATGTCTAAGCAAAAGACACGTATTTTTGCACAACTAAAACGTGTACGACATTTTCGATTTTACAATAACCAAAGTCTTTTTTTAATCCTAAGACACGCCTATATTTTTATTCACAAATTTCGCAATGTTTTGAAACCCGGTTCGACCCGGTCGGGTCAACCAGTTGAATCGGGTCCGGTCGAAAAAACAGGTTAAATTAAACCGGGTTTTATATTTTCGAAACCCGGTTTGACCCGGCCGGGTTTTGGTTTTTTCATGTTTTTTTATAAATAAAATAAGTTTTTTATATATATTTGCAACGTAATTTTATTTGTTACATGTTATATTTGGTAGTAAATCGTTTTTAGGCTAAATATAAGGTATATTCATAATTTATATATATAATTTTTTGTATTATTGTAAATATTATTATTTTTTTATTTTTTTTGAAAACCGGGTTGACCCAGGGGGCCAACCGGTAACCCGGTGACCCGGTGACTCGACCGGGTCGATTATTGACCCGGTTTTCAAAACATTGAAATTTCGTTCCTATCAACATATGTATTTCTCAAACAACTTCAATTCTTCATACACACACATATTGATCACGTAGACTTTTATCAATGGCGCCTCCTAATGTATGTTGAAGCTAGAGTTCAAAACAAGAAAAAGAACATCATAGATGCTGCGTTTATTTTAGCATGAGTGTTCGTGCTCGTGTTCGTA